>JAJAGP010005065.1:0-38420 GCA_025084515.1 Ancistrus triradiatus
AGGCCCAAAACATCACTGCTTTAGAGGAGATCTGCATGGAGGAAAGGGCCAAAATACCAACTACAGTGTGTGCAAACCTGGTGAAGACTTGCAGGAAACGTTTGACCCCTCTCATTGCCAACAAAGGTTATATTACAAAGTGTTGAGTTAAACTTTTGTTATTGAACAAATACTTATTTTCCACCATAATGTACAATTAAATTCTTTAAAAATCCTACAATGTGATTTCCTGAATTTTTTTTTTCTCATTTTGTCTCTCATAGTTGAAGTGTACCTATGAAATTACAGACCTCTCTCATCTTTCTAAGTAGGAGAACTTGCACAGTCAGTGGCTGACTAAATACTGTTTTGCCCGACTGTACATGGGTCTAACTATGATCCAAATTGACCAAATTGACCAAAATGAGTAAATCATAAAAAAAACACGTAATTACACACTGCATAGAAATTAATATTGAAGTGTAGTGGATTGTCAAGCATTTTCATTATCTAATTACAAATGCTTCAAGCATAAACTATTGTTAGATCCACATTAATTACAATAGAAGTGTGTGTAGAAAAACAAGCCTTAGAAACTGAGCTTTACAGAAAACAAATTATTGTAAACAGCATTAGAGATAATTAAAGTCATAAGGTTGAAGGCTGTGTGTGACTGGCAACTTTAAGGCAACTCTGGATGTTGATTACTGAATATTTTGTTACCATGGAATAATGACATAGAGTATATTATAATTACAGAGACTTGTATGACTACAGAGACCACAAGTCTAATGTACAATAAATTTTTGCAGACACGGTGACTTGTGAAATAACCTGATACCGTCTGCTCAATATACTATTAATCAGTATTAAGCTTATAAACCATTAAGTGTCAATATTAACCTCCCTACTGTATGTAACGGGAAATACCAGGAACATCAGTGATCTCTTAAGTGACTTTACCACATAACTTTCAGAATAAAAATAATCTTTTCAGCATGATGCAAAACAGAACAAAACTCTCTCTCTCTCTCACACACACACACACACACACACACACACACACACACACACACACACACACACACACACACACACACACACACAGTGTGGCAGGTGTTCATAGCCTAAAAAGAGCAACTTCTCACAGGACTTGATTGGGTAAACTACTCTCAGTGAGACAAATTTTGCAACATTTAATTCCAACCAGAACCATGTACCGTATTTTTCGGACCATAAGGCGCACTTAAAATCCTTTAACTTTCTCAAAAATCGACAGTGCGCCTTAAAATGCGGTGCGTCCAATGTATGAATTAATTCTGGTTGTGCTTTCTGACCTAGAACCGATTGTAGATGGTACACAGCGCTCATAAATCTGTCAAAATGTTTTAGCACAGCCTTGGTAAGTTACGAAGCTTACGGCCACTGTAGTCAGGAACATAGTGGAGTAATACGATCTGTGCTTCAGCATTAGGGTACGTGCATTCATTCATTCATTTTCGAAGCGGATTTCAAACTCAGCGCTATCAGTCACGCAGTACAACATGGAAATAGAGCAGCTGCGAGAGAATTCAGCATTAACGAATCAATGATACGGAAGCGGAGGAAGCAAGAAAACGCGCCAGGTAAAGAAGGTAAGGTACCTGCGCCAGGTAAAGAAGACCAAACTGAGCTTCCGAGGGAACTTAAGAGTTTTGTTTCATTTCATGCGCCTTATAACCCGGTGCACTTTATGTATGAAAATATACCCGTTAGCATAGCAACCGATCGTTGATATTGCGTCTTATAATCCGGTGCGCTTTATGGTCCGAAAAATACGGTAATATCAAGAACTATTTACATTTACATTTACATTTACAGCATTTAGCAGACGCCCTTATCCAGAGCGACTTACAATTGGTACAACATTACAGTCCAAGCAATTGTGGGTTAAGGGCCTTGCTCAGGGACCCAACAGTGGCAGGGGGGATTTGAACCCTGGACCTTCTGGTCCAGAGTCCAGTACCTTAACCGCTAGGCTACCACAGTCTATCTATTCTCCACTCCCAAGAATGAATTAATTTCCTCAGAACTCAAACTACAGCTCTTCCAAAGAAGCATGCATGACAAAATCTTTCCTCACAGTCCAATTTATTCTCTTATGAAAAGTGGCAAGCACATCAAACAGCATCATGCATTGCTGGTTTCAATATGATGTTGGTGAGGAATGAAACTGACAAATGGATGTGTAAGAAGAGAGAGAGCACAATATAATAATGTAAACTACAAAATCAAGCCTGCATGGGTAGCTTATTATAATACTGAAGATTGCACTTTGGGTTTTGGAACACAAACTCTGTAACTCTTCAAAAAAGTGTTTTCAGGTACCAAATAACCCCAAATACCAAATATCTGGAGTATTGTACATTACAGTTGTGCTGCCTGTGTCTGTGATTTGCTGCCAGATCGCAACTAAACTGCACCAATTATTGATTAGATTTTTACATAACTCTTCTTGACCTCTTTGTTCTTATTTCAGACTTTGGCATATCCATCTCTTTCAGGGAGAGGTGCCTTAGACAAATGTATCACAATGACAGCAGCCAATGAAATCAAATTAAATATCTGTGTGTTATTCCACATCAATACACAAGAGAGCTCTCTCAATGCATCAAACAGACAAACGTACAATGAAACATTGACAAGGAAGTCTGAAAAATTATAATGAAAAACAGCAGTTTACATTGATATAAGTTTTGCATTGATATTGGGACCCATAATATATGTATGTGACATTACTGTTTATTAAAAGTATTTAAAATTGCCACTTCATTAAAAAATCACCAAATAAAAACTCAATGGAGAAATATAAATTGAAGTGAAATACAATTAGGGAAAGCACAAATCCAAATCTAAAAAATGCATTGTTCAGAAAACATTTTGGGAAGATATCTAAAATACTTTTGTCTTTAACATTGCTTAGGTACTTTCATAACTGCATGTCTCCTGAAGCAAATGCACACAGGTATAATATTAATTTATAGGCTGAATTGAAGGCTGCAGAGAAACTAAGAGAACAAGACTAGCAACTCTGGTACAGCAACCTACACACTTCAGGAGCGAATCACTTCCTACCTCAACTAATTCTCATACTGGCATCACTATGAGACCTGCATATTTGTATGTATAATAAACAGTGGTGATAGCAGTAACAAACATCATATAGCCTACTCAATTTGCTGTACTTAAGTACCATTTTAAGTACCATTGTTTCTACTGTAGTGGATTATTTATATTGTTTGAATCTTATTCCAAAGTAAATTCAAGGTAACCATTTGTCCTTTTGACCCTGCAACATTAATGAAATATTCGTTGTTACTAATTACTTAAAGGTATGGATGCTCAGGATGTGTCCATTTTGTCTTTTCCGACCTTGAGTTTATGGAAATGTTTAGATTACAATTCAAGTAATCACAACAATTTGAGTGAATGTAACTGTCATTGTTCCTCCACAGCCACCTAATCTCGCACTTATGGAGGCACTTGAAGACAGAATGCCAATCCCTGAAGCATATGGAACCTTCATGCATATGGAATCATGGCCAACTGTATCTCATCTTGTATCCAGACAAGAGTTGGCCAAACAGGGTACTACAGCCACTTTTCAAATGTACAGTTTTCCCCAATAAACATATCCTTTTGGTCTAATATTGTATCACTTACATATATCATCATTAAATTCACAATTGTAAAGTTCTGTAAACTCAAAAAAAACTGGTTTATTTGTCATAATATAATTATATACCAGTCGTATGAAAAAAGTTTAGGGGCCACCACTGGATAATTTTCATTGATGTAGTTTTATTAAAATCATTGGTTGTTCAGGTCAGCAACTTGGAGTAAACTTGATGTTAAATATAATCATTATAGGCAGATGGAACACAGTGGAGATGTGAGAAAGTGAAATGAAGTTTATTAGGAATTTACAGGAAAAGGGTGCAGTAGGGTTAGTAATTATTCAAAACAAGAAAAATTGGGGCAGGTGGAGGTGCATAAAATTAATAAAATTTGGGCAAACCCAACAGGAAAAAATTACATCAAATAATTAGTAGAGTTAGAATTCCTCCCTTTTGTAGAAATAACCGCTAAAAAAAAAACACGCTTCCTACAAGCTTCAGTTTATGGATTCTGGTGTTGAAGGTGCTTTGGACCATTCTCTTAGAAACATCTTCCAGTCAGTTCAGTTTTGGATGGTTTCCGAGCATGGAAGCCCCACATTTCAGTAATATTTAATGGGTCTGGGGGGGACTGAGATGGGCCATTCCAGAACGTCTGTACTGGTTTTCTCTTGATGGAATGGCCTTCGTAGATTTGAGCAGGGGGTTGGGGGGTCGTTGGCCTCGGTGGCACTTTTGTCACTGATTTCTTGAACATATTGTTCTCAAGAATTCCTGGAGATATTAATGGAACCATGCGGGGACCCTCAAAATTTAACAAAAGGGATTTTTCCTAAGTACCTGCCACTGGCTAACCACAGTCCCACAAGCATGATGGGAAACCGCCACCCAAATTTACTGGTGGGGTAAGGGCAAGTGTTTTCTTGGGATTGGCTGTGGTTCTTTTTCCAGCTCCTTGGTAAGGTCCGAATAACCTCAATTTTAGTTCATCAGTTACACAGCACTTTGTTTCCAAATGAAAAGTGGGATTGTCCAAATGTTCTGTAGCAACAACCTCAAGTGACTTTCTGTTTGTGCGTGATCGCCAAGGGAAAAAAAGGCTTCTTCTGCAATCACTTCTCCCAAATCCCCATTACAGCCTCTTCTTGGGAAAAAGGTGAGCTGTATAGTTGAAACGATGGGGAAACAGTGACACCATCTGCCAGCAAAGATTGGAGGTTTGTCTTAGGGTCTTGGACGGTGGTCTGTGGGGCTTGACTATGGGACTGTTCTCACCAAATCTTCGCCTCTGCCTATCTGAGATTTTTCTTGTCTGGCCACTCGGGAAGGAAGTTCCTTAACTTTAGAAAACTGTGCCGTGGTCTTCCATTGCCTCACTATGTTCCTCACAGTGGAAACTGACAGCTGAAATCTCTGAGAGAGCCTTTCCCTTTCCCTGAACCATGATGTTGAACAACCTTTGTTTTCAGGCCATTTGAGAGTTGTTTTGAGGCTCCCATGTTACCACTCTTCAGAGAAGATGCAAAGAGGAGAAAAACTTCCAATTGGCCACCTTAACACTTTCTCATAGTTGGATTCACTTGTGTATGTAGATCAAGGGTCAATGAGCTTACAAAACAAATTTTGTGTTCCAATAATTAGTGCTAAAGGTATTCAAATGACAAAGGTGCCCAAATTTATGCACCTACCTAATTTTGTTTGAATAATTACTGCACACTTTCTGTAAAACCTATAAACTTAATTTCACTTCTCAAATATCACGGTGTTCATCTGCTATATGATATATTTACCTGAAATTGCTGAGCTGGACAACCAATGATTTATAAAGAAAAATCATGAAAATATCAGGGGTGCCCAAACTTTTTCATACGACTGTATATATATATATATCTATATATATATATATATATATATATATATATATATATATATATACACACATTTTTTTTATTATTTTTTTTTTGACACAGACAGAATATGAAATCAGGCTGAACTGAAGGCTGCAGAGAAGCTAATGCAGACCAGAACTCTGGCACAGCATCCTCCACACCTCCGCACTTCAGTAGCGAATCACTTATAACCCCAGGGACAGGCAGAGAAACAGAGAAAGTAAGCATTTGTGTATGTGTGTTTCACCACTAATTCTCACCGCTGCATTACTATGAAAATTGTAGGTTTGGGAGTATAATAAATAACTGCAAATGGTGAGTCACAACAATCAATTATCCCACATAGTTTGGGAATTAAGACTACAACTTTAATGAAATAATAATGAATGTGGCAACCTGTGTACTGGACAGAATCCAGTAAATGTGATAATAAAGTGATAGTTACTTTTACCCATACACCATGAGCCCAAATACACAAAAACAAAACAATGTCACCCTGTTTTCTTTCTCTGCACACAAGGCAGTCAGACATGGATGCACATCCTAATTAGAGAAAATTGTCTCTGCTTGTGATTCCACTGGTCCTTAAAATACACAGCATCTAATAACTCTCCAGACATTGCAGCAATTAGGTAGGACCAGTGATGCAGCACTGCAATTGTCTCACTACGGTACTCCCTTTTCTGAAAAGAGCACTAACCACATGGGTATGCCAACAAATCACTCATTATTTTCATACATTTTCCTACTTCTCACCTAACCCTTTCACAAGATGCACTGAACCAAATATTTGAGCATTTCACACATACTGTGCCAAGGTTTTTGTTTGATGTTGACAGTATTTTGGTAATTGTGCAATTGACTGTATATCAGACAAGCAACATACAACCACCAGCAAGTTATTAAAGAATTCTGTTCTTTGATACTTGTACACACAGACAGTTGAGGTACCTGGTTTGGTGTGACCAGTGTTAGATAGTTGATCTATGTTTGACCTAACTGTAAGCTTCTTTGGATCCTTGGAAAACAAAAACGCATATTTATATAAAATTGGCGGCGAGTTGCTGTCGCAGGGTTGGAGATCCCCCAGAGAGAGTTTTCTATTACCACTACAGCTCTGAGCCTACCGCCCCATTCCACGCAGCAATCAAAATGTTGGGTTAAGGGGTCTTGCTCAAGGAACCCAACAGTGGCAGCCTTGGCAGGAAGGTAGGAGTTTGAACCCTCGGGGGGGAAACCTTCTGGTCCAGAGTCCAGTACCTTCTTAAACACCTAGGCTACCCCAGCAGTTCCCACAAAATACCACTTACATTTACAGCATTTAGCAGACGCCCCCTTATCCAGAGGCAACTTACAATTGGTAACAATCGTACAATCCAAGGCAATTGTGGTAAGGGTCTTGCTCAAGGACCCAAAAAAACAGTGGAAAGGGCTTGGCAAAGGAGGTGGATTTTGAAAAATGGGGAACCTTTTGTCAACATAGTCCAGTACCTTAAACCGCTAAGGCTCCAACGTTCCCAAAATCATCAAAATATTGGATTACAAGTTTAGGTTTAGATCAAATTTTAGTTATTCCATCCTATTATAAAAAGCTTGTGAAAAATCACTGTCTGATGGGACTGACAAACAAAAAACCAGTAGTTTGTTTATCTTAGCCCAACAAACTTTGTGGCGGAGGCCAATTTTTCTTAAGCAGTGCCATCAAGTCTGGCCTGATTGTTTGCACAGGCAGGATTTTTTTGGTGGCAGGAAAAAGAAGAATAGAAATAAACTTTTACTTAAGTAAAGTAACTACTAAATCTGGATAAAAAAAAACAAAAAAAAAAATTCTACTAAAAACGTTTGAAAAGCATGGCTATAGTTTTAGTTTGTAAGTAAGAAGTTATATAAAGTACATGCTATTCAAGTAACGGTAAAAAAAAATAAAAGGTTATTTCTTTTATTAAAAAAAAAAAACCTTCCTACCTCAATCTTTGAAACACAGGGAAGGGCCTTTTACCCGGGGGGGGGGGGGGGGGGGGGCTTTGGGATGTTTCTTTTGTTTCATGGGCAAGAAGGTACAGATCCATGACATTAATGGCGGACATAATGGTTTTGTACTACCAACTACATGAAAATCCTTTGCAAAAAAATTCATACAAATGAAACATTATTCATATTTAGCTAACCACAGGCAAAAGGAACATAAATATATATACAAAGGAGTTTTTATATTTTTTAATAAATGCTGCTAAATCCCTCCTAATTGGGCATGTCAACATTCAGTAATGCAGTATATCATGATATTTAACCCAAACAATAGTTAACATTAACTCTGAAACACGATCACCACCAGCGTCACCAGTTTTTAGGGCAGTTCTTTTAAACACTACAGTGACATTGGAAACCTTTAGTGTCTGATTAATAAAAAACAGTGTAAAGTCTATTCAATTATTTTGGGGAGTAGAATGTATTATGCTGAATTTTAAAAAGTGTTACAAAGGCAAGTTTTGTACTTTCAGAATGTTGCACATGCTCGGGCATACTTGACGTTTCCATTGTTGCAGTATTTTTTGAAATTTCATCTGAGTATCTCTATTATCTCTCATAGATGTATCATATAAAAGACTGTAAAGGCGTAACTGCTCTGCAAGAGCTCCTTCAAAATTGTGATACATGGTGCACAAGTTGAGTACCAATTTCCAAAAATTAAAAGGTGCACAGCCATGCACTGCCACAGCGAAATCAACTCAAGTGTATCATTTTTGGTGAAGCACCCCCAAGCCATCTGCAATGCATCAAGTACAAACCTAGGATTTCGATTGGCTCTTCATTAGTTGCTTGTCTTGACCTGCCTAAATATAAAAGAAAAATAGATAAATAAAATACAAAAATAAACAGATTCATAAAAGCTAAAAATGTAATAAGTAAAAAGTAAAGATGTTTCTTTTGAAATGTAGTAAGTAAAACTAAAATGTATGAAGTTAAAGACAATCAAGTAGAGTACAGACACCTAAAAAAACCTTAAGAACAGTAACAAAGAACTTGCTCTGCTGCATAGACACAACTGATCAGCGAAAAGCAGCAGCGAAGATGCTGGCAAGGGTGGCGGGTAATGCATGTTCATTTAAAAACATTTCTTTTAGTACAACTTAAAAACTTATTAACACCATTACTGTTTGTACTAGTTAGGGTGTATATTGTATAAGTTTAACAAAACTATTTTAGCTTTGTAAGTGTTCCTCAGCTGGCTTATCTGCATATTTTGTGAACCTATGTGTTTGGGGCTCGAGGCCTACTGTGGGTTCCCCAAGAGCCATCTGTTTGGACATTTGTGCATGATCCTGATACAGTACCTTGCTTCATCTGAGATATGCTGCAGTGTCACAGTTTAACTAAGCCTTTTCCATTGTCATCAACTCTGTCACAAAACGCTATACTACCACAGGTCTCATACACAATAATGCTCAATTTCCTTTATTTTCTACTAGACGAGAATTTCTTTTTCCCAATTTGGGCAGAGTTCCTGGTTCTGTTGTACAAATACATGGATCTCTGCTCCTACAGTGATATAATGGGATGTAGACATGTGTATGAATTTTATAACAAATGCAGAGAGACAAGAAGCGTTCCATGTAGCTATTTGATAGAAAAATATAACGTCAGATGAAAAAGCAGGATGCTTTTTACAAAGTGATAGAGTTATGGTAGAGTTGTTGATATTGCAGTCTTTCTTGTATACCTTTCTGCAGGTGAAAGACCAAAACTACAGGAGCTTCACACTGACTAAACACAGTCAAGCAGCACACAACAAGGCAAAGCACAGGGAGAAAGTATCTATCAAGGTGAGTGCTCAAGGAAACACTGCTGACCTTCCAGCAGAAGCTAGGATGACTCTCAGGACAACACTCAGGACAACACTTACAACTGGTAAGGTAATTTATCAAGTCAGCCCATGCTAACCCCAGAAATAGAGACAGATTAAGAGTGAAGGTGAGACATAAGCACCCAGCTAATTAAGCCACCTCAAAAGTAAATGATTAATTCTCTTTTTATAAACAGACTTTCAACACTTGACATACTGTGTGTAAATACATGGTTGCACCTTACTTAAAAATTAACTGCGTTCACACACACACACACACACACACACACACACACACACTGATTTTGATTTTTAGTCTTCAGAGTTGACAAAAAATTGTATTAGTTTTAATCACATTTTAGCCATTTTGTTAGATTTAATGTAGTTTTACTCAGCAAAAACTAAATTTATCTAGTTTTAGTAAATACAATTTGAAAAATGTCAAGTGTAATTTTAGTCGTGCCTTTTTAAAAGTTTAACTATTTTAGAGATATTACGTATTACTCATTTTTATGAACAACAGCTTAAAATTCTCGCTTTGTTGTCTCGTCTTGTTTGAAAAATAGGTCGTCAACAAATATTTTTCGTCATAGTTTTATTAACAAAATTACCACTGGACTGTAATCACTTTCACTGGTGTATGTGGATTGTTTGCTGTAGTAACAATCTAGGTGTGTTTGTGTTGAGTAGAGTGGAGCAAGCTAAAAACAGCCAGATAATGGTATTAACACTGACGTTCTACTGTGGATTTTTATTTATGTGTGGTTACTAACTTTTATTTTGTTCCACCTTTTTTGTACTTAAATGTTTGAATTTATGCTGCCGCTCTTACCCAGGCACTTGCAATTCTATGTTTACACATATATCTACATATTTAGCTTTAGTTTTGTAAGTTCACATAATTTTTCGGAAAAACAGATGCAGCTTCCAAAAAAAGACAGAAGACATGTCACATCTTCATCGTTACTGGCTGAGGTACTACATGTATATCATGCTGGAGTTCATTCATGGTCATGGTATTGTTGTTGCCAATTTTCAGACAATGATAAGCAGTGAGTGCAGAATGATGTAAGTCAAGTCATATCTGATCTGACCAGCCAGACTGAGTTGCATTTCTTCAAATCCGATTCTGACCAGATTTGAAACTACATATGAATATGGCTTGAATCCAGTTGAGAAAAGTCTGATTCTTTTTGGTTTTTAGGTATTCAGCCTGCACATAACCTGTCCAACTGAAGTCAGATTTGAGCTCAAATTCACTTTGACCTGCCTATCTGAACAAATAGGTTAAGTCATTACAGGTTAAGTCATTACAACTTCCTGTGCCATACAGCATGTTAGGTTATGGTTAAACTGTAATTCTGTGTATAATCAGTTCAGTGGCTGTAATCAGCATCAGTGCTGGTGCCTGGACATTTTTGGTCGTGGACTCTTTTCAGTCTAGCAGTGACTCCAGCAGCACCGGGGTGTCTGATTCATGCGTATCAGTGCAACACACAGCAAAACACCACCACCACATCAGTGCCGAGGATGATTTACCAACTAAATAGTACCTGATCTGTGGTGGTCCTGATTACTAGAGAACAGAGTAAATGGGACTAACAAAGTTTGTCAAGAAATGGACTACAGAGTGTAGAACTACAAAGTGTAGTGACCACTATAACCTAAATAAAGAATATGCAGAATATAAACTGAAAAATATAGATTGGGTAAGATTTTTGAAATAAAATAGGTTTCATTTTATTTTGCATGGTTTAATTTGCATAGTTTCCATCTGTGACACTGCTGCTCTCAGATTCCAGTTTATATAAATCAGTATCATCACTATAATTATTCAGGGTAATGGGGAGCTGGGACCTAATTGATACCACAGGGTGCAAGGCAGGAACCAAACCTAGACAGGGTGCAATTTCATCATGAAGCATACAGGGGCACACACAGAGAAACTTTAGAGAGACCAACTGACCTAATGTATGTCTTGGAATATGAGCAGAAAACAGTGTGTCTGGAGATATAGGGAGAACATGGAAACTCCACACCGACATCGTATAGACAGGGAGTTGAACCTGCAATCTCTGGAACTGTGAGGTGACAGCGCTAACCACTTGTGCAACTGTGTTGCCGCATTTATCATCAGTGTATTAATATATGGATATCTTAATAGTGAAGGTGCAAATCATGCAACTTTGAAATAAAATATACATAAAAAGGAGAGGGGTTTAAAACAGCTTGTTTTATATATATTATATCTTATTATATATATAAATCTCGATATATATATATATATATATATATATAAAACAAGCTGTACTGCTGAATTCAATGACGTTGAGATTTGGGTTCTGGAGAGGCCAGTTCATTATCCTTATAAAACCAACAGCTTCCTTGTTTGATCTGAGTCTTGAAGACCAATGTCTTGATCTTTCCAGTGGTGTGCAGGGCTCATTATTTTACTGTATAGCTTCTTCACAATAAACATTTTAATGAGTATATTACATGATGTATTATAATTTGTGCATATATGCTTTTGAAACCCCTTTAATCAACAACACGTAATAATGCTGAGTATAAAATCAGATGTCCTTTAAAGGCTGTTATTTTAACCTATTCCAATAGCAGCTATACATCAATAGTATTGATGTCTGTTTGAACACCTGCTTGCTTATCTGCAGAGTGAGACGTTTTCAGGTGTATCTTGATCAGGTTGCATGTAGTCCATGGGGCACTTAGGGAGCATTAATGGACTATAAGAAACTGTGATTAAATAGTCAGCATTGCTTGAGGGGAAAAGTGAAAAAGAAATTATGTTGATGTTTCTTGTATATGTATCAGGTTGGAAATGACATATTTACACTGCAACAGCATGCATTGTGCATGCAAAAGGCTATTAAAACATTACCTATAGCTTAAATGGTCTATTTTCTCGTCCCTTAATGAAGCGCTTCAAACCTTTGGCTTAAATAAACGCATCCTGTTCCTCTGTATGTTGAAACCGAAGTACCATCGGGCTTACCGTTACCAGATATATGGTTGTCCACCTCCACATCTGCGCCAGCGTTAAGATGAATAAAATGTGAAATCCACATCAGTGCTCCGAACGGCCCCATTTCTTATCGCTGGCTCTTCCCCAACTTAGACTAGTTCAGCGACACGTGTTAAACTGTCTATATATACTCCTTAAGCAGTGCTATTTCCAGAAAAAGACAGACAAAACAGTGTGTTAATTATTATGGAAAACATATCAATGCGACGATAAGCTCCGTCCGACTTGCTGAAAAAACATCTCGGTTTCTCATCCAGCAAACACCAACTACCGATCAGCATAAATCTGTGGCGAACGAACATCATCTACACAGGAGGGAGGTGTGTGTGGGCAGGACCTCGAAGAATAGCTAATCAGTTGGGCTGGCTGATACTGAAGTAGTGTTTAATTCATTTCAGTATTTAAAAAAAAATAATACACAAATCTATGTGTGTTATGACTTGTGCTCCTTGATATGACTTACATACAGCTTCTCAGCCATGGAAACCCATGAAATGAAGTCCTTGGCGCACAGGGTTTTTTTTTTCCTGAGGAGGTTTGAGGATCTTAAATGAGAAAATTCCTTCAACATTGTAGAAGTTACAGTGCGGGGTCTACAGGTCCTTAGTGTCCAGAAGCCTCATCTTTCCCTACCTTGTTCTGGAAAAAAAAATCACCGCTCCACAAGGCACTTATCTGTCTCTGACTTAACTCTGTTCATTACATGCTTGTGGCAACATCCAGCATAGTAATTGACAAGTGGACTTTCCCCCCGTACCTTTTGTTCAGGGCAGTAGCTGGCACAGATGTGTGTTATAAAAAAAAACTGAACATGTGGAGTAAACTGGTAACTGGACTGTGGCATAATTTGGAGATTTTTTACCCTGTACTCCATCTAGTTGTATTTGAAATATACCAATAACTTCATGGTGAATCCATGAAATGTAAACATTGTCACAACCTCATTTACAGCTATCCTGGGTAAATCGTTGTACTTTTTTAAATGTGATCTTCATGTTTTTAGTTACCAAAATGACCGGAGAGCATTGTTGTTGATATTATTTTGCCATTTGGATAGAGTTGTGAAGCTGTCTGTGAGGATAACACTAAAAGAGAACTTTGGGCATGTTTGAATACCGCTAGCATATGATGGAAGTAGGTGAGAGGGCTGCCAACTAAACGTAGCTTACAGCAAAGGTGTAATTTTTGCAGAGCAAATGTTCAAGGATTAGTTTTGTCTCTCGCTGAGCTGGTTAAGTTTTAAAGCCATTTTGTGCAGAGGTATTTTTGGGGGAAATATGTTGAAAGCAGTGAATGCTGTTGCACAGTAAACATTCAAGATCCATAATGCATATGGATGACAAATGTCCCTAAAGCATGTTAGCTATAGAAGATGGTATTCCCAGCAGTATTACAGTGATTCCCCTTTCCCTCAGTAAGGTTTTGAGTTTGTATATAGTGAAAATTGTCAAGATATTGTTTTAACATAACATTGTATGCTGGAGACAAATGATGTCTGTCTTCTTTTCTGTCAAACACACTTTAGTGGCATTTAAATTAGTCATGTGACTTTAATGTTGTTTGCCATGTGCTCATCACGTGCGTATTTTTACTTCCCATCACACTTTGTGAAATCATGATGGTATTTGGATGAATTCAAAAATGTCTTGTATTTTTAATAGTCCAGTGAATTTATTAGACACTGCTCAAACATTTTTATTACCTGGATGTTTTAAAATGAACTTACATAGACATATTGCTCTTCTAGATGTTTGGATGTTTAAGAAGAAAACACCTAAGAAGAAAACTAAATACATATACATATATACATATACATACGGATAAAAAGAACCCAGTTAAACAAATGAGACAAAAATATTATACTTGGTCATTTATTTATTGAGGAAAATGATCTGATATTACATATTAGTGAGTCGCAAAAGTATGTGAACCTCTAGGATTAGCAGTTAATGTGAAGGTGAAATTAGAGTCAGGTGTTTTCAATCAATGGAATGACAATCAAGTGTGAGTGGGCACCCTGTTTATTAAAGAACAGGATCTATCAAACTCCGCTCTTCACAACACATGTTTGTGGAAGAGTATCATGGCACGAACAAAGGAGATTTCTGTGGACCTCAGAAAAAGGGTTTTTGATGCTCATCAGGCTGGAAAAGGTTACAAAAAATAATCTCTAAAGAGTTTGGACTCTCAACAGTCAGACAGACTGTATACAAATGGAGGAAATTCGAAACCACTGTTACCCTCACCAGGAGTGGTCGACCAACAATGATCACTCCAAGAGCAAAGCGTGTAATAGTTGGCGAGGTCACAAAGGACCTCAGGGTAACTTCTAAGCAACTGAAGGCCTCTCTCACATTGGCTAACGGTAATGTTCATGAGTCCACTATCAGAAGAACACTGAACAACTTGGCATGGCAAGGTTGCAAGGACAAACTCACTGCTCTCCAAAAAGAATATTGCTGCTTGTCTGCAGTTTGCTAAAGATCACGTGGACAAGCCAGAAGGCTATTGGAAGAATGTTTTGTGGACAGATGAGACCAAAATAGAACTTTTTGGTATAAAAGAAAAGTGTTATGTTTGGAGAAAGAAAAACACTGCATTCCAGCATAAGAACCTTATGACATCTGTGAAACATGGTGGTGGTAGTATCATGGATTGGGCCTTTTTTGCTGCATCTGGGCCAGGACGGCTTGCCATCATTGATGAAACAATGAATTCTGAATTATATCAGAGAATTCTAAAGGAAAATGTCAGGACATCTGTCCATGAACTGAATATCAAGAGAAGGTGGGTCATGCTGCAAGACAGCAACCCTAAGCACACAAGTTGTTCTACCAAAGAATGGGAAAAGAAGAATAAAGTTAATGTTTTGGAATGCCCAAGTCAAAGTCCTGACATTAATCCAATCGAAATGCCATGGAAGAAGTTCATGTGAGGAAACCCACCAACATCCCAGAGTTGAAGCTGTTCTGTACGGAGGAATGGGCTAAAACTCCTCCAAGCCGGTGTGCAGGACTGATCAACAGTTACAGAAAATGTTTAGTTGCAGTTATTGCTGCACAGGGGGGTCACACCAGATACTGAAAGCAAAGGTTCACATACTTTTACCACTCACTAATGTGTAATATTTTCATCATTTTTCTCAATAAATAAATGACCAAGTATAATGTTTTTGTTCTCATTTGTTTATCTGGGTTCTCTTCATCTACTTTTAGGACTTGTGTGAAAATCTGATGATGTTTTAGATTATATTTATACAGAAATATAGAACATTCTAAAGAGATCACAAACTTTCAAGCACCACTGTTTATGAACCCTTTATAATGTTCTATATGTCTGTATTACGTTGCCTGAGCGGTGTGTCATGCTGGAAGACCCAGCCACTTTCCATCTTCAATGCTCTCACTGATGGAAGGAGGTTTTGGCTTAAAATCTCACAATACATGGCCCCGTTCATTCTTCCTTTAACACGGATCAGTCGTGCTTCACAGTAGGTATGGTGTTCTTGGGATGCAACTTCCTCCAAACACGACGAGTTGAGTTTTTACCAAAAAATTCTATTTTAGTTTCTATTTTAGTGTGTTGCTGATGTTAGCCTTTGTTACTTTGGTCCCAGCTCTCTGCAGGTCATTCATCAGGTCCCATCGTGTAGTTCTGGGATTTTTGCTCACCGTTCTCATGATCATTTTGACCCCACAGGATGAGATCTTACGTGGGGCCCGAGGTCGAGGGAGATTATCAGTGGTCTTTTGTATGTCTTCCATTTTCTTACAGTTGCTCCCACAATTGATTTATTCATACCAACCTGCTTGCCTATTGTAGATTCACTCTTCCCAGCCTGCTGCAGGTCTACAATTTTCTTCCTGGTGTCCTTCGACAGCTCTTTGGTCTTGGCCATGGTTGAGTTTGGAGTCTGACTGTTTGAGGCTGTGGGCACGTGTCTTTTACACAGATAACGAGGTCAAAGGGACTGTGGTAGTCTAGTGGTTAAGGTACTGGACTCTGGACCAGAAGGTCCAGGGTTCAAATCCCACCTCTGCCAAGCTGCCAGTATTGGACCCTTGAGCAAGACCCTTAACCCACAATTGATTGGATTTTAAGACTGTATCAACTAAGTCGCTCTGGATAAGGGCGTCTGCTAAATGCTGTAAATGGAAATGGAAATGTCAAACAGGTACCATTAATACAGGTAACGAGTGTAGGACAGAAGAAGTTACAGGTCTGTGAGAGCCAGAAATTTTGCTTGTTTGTAGGTGACCAAATATTTATTTTCCACCATGATTTACAATGAAATTCTTGAATAACCCTACAATGTCATTTCCTGGATTTTTTTTTCTCATTTCGTCTCTCATAGTTGAACTGTACCTCTGATGAAAATTACAGACCTCTCTCATTTTTCTAAGTAGGAGAACTTGCACAATCGGTGGCTGACTAAATACTTTTTTGCCGCACTGTATATGTATATACTGTATATATGTAGATGTATATATATGTATATTTGTATGTATGTATATATATATATATATATATATGTATATATATATATATATATATATATATATATACACACACACACACACACACACATACACACAACCATATATCTAAAATATGGAATGTATGAAAATTACCATCCTTCCTGCATTTAAACAATTGACTGAAATGCTAAATTAGCTCCCTTTCACCTCACTCTTTCACACAAGAGTTAACACAGCTCTTTCACACACTGAGCTGTTTGTACATCCAAATTTAGAGTGCTAGCTCTGAGAGACTGGTCAGATTTACCCTCGACTTTATTTACTACATGCTCACTATAATGCTTCCTTTTTTCCTCTCTCGTTCTCCGCTCCTCTGTCTTATCAATCCTATTTCTCCTTTATTCTGCCAGCTCTGCTTCTTTGGTCACAAATTCTCTGACACCACAGCATTTCCTGCTTGTAAGAAATTAAGTACGATAAAAGCTAATGAAGCAGAAGAGAAATATCCCCTTCAGCTTCAAGACAGAAAGTGCCAAATGCGGTTTGTTTGGGATTTTTTATCATATATATGAGTCTGATGCCAGAGTTTGTACTCATCAGAAATTCAAAACAGATAAGACAATAATCAAATAGATCTTCACTCAAAGGCAATACATCAGAAATAGATATAGGGTGTGATTAAACTATAGCTCCTAGGACATTTTGAGAAGACAAGTGAAAACAAATTTTTTCTCCACATATGAATATGAAGTCACCCACCATTACAGCTTTGTTAGCAGACAAAAAAATATTTGATGACATTTTTAAATAGCTCTGTAACGCCGACGGGAGACAAGAGACAAATGCAGGCAGTAGAGTGACGAACGGAGGCTGATTCAGCAGGTAACACAGTAGATTTATTGAATGAGCTAGTTGAACGAGGTAAGAAACCTTGTTGTGTAGCGGTTTGTGAAAGAATGCAAGGTGTTTATATGGGGAGAGGTGAGGTAGGCCGAAGATAGGAGCAGGTGTAGGCAATCAGTAGGCAGGCGAGGACGAGCGCGGCAGATTGCGTGTGTCATGAGCGGCGCTGGAAGGGGGCGTGACAGTACCCCCCCTCGAAGGACTCGGAGGGCCGGCGAAGCAAGGAGGAGTTACGTGGGCGGCCGCGCTGCCTGGGAGCTGGCAGGTCGGGTCGTGCGGCGTGAAACTCCCGGATGAGGAGAGGATCCAGGATTTCCTTTGCATCCACCCAGCAGTTCTCTTCGGGGCCGTAGCCCTCCCATTCCACCAGGTATTGGATGCACGTACCTCACCAGCGGGAGTCCAGGAGGCGGTGGACTGTGTAGGTGGAAGCCTCCAACGGGCCGATGGGCGGGGGCTGTACCGCAGGAGAGACCCCTGCCAGCGGGCCGGGGGTCCAGGGCTTCAGGAGCGAGACATGGAATGAGGAAGAGATGCGCATGTGAGCAGGTAGTTGCAATCGGTACGTAACGTCATTGACACGGCGAACGATCTTATAAGGACCCAGAAATCGTGGAGAAAAAGGGGTACTTCCCTGGATGTTGCGCAGTCCCCGGGTTGACAGCCAAACGCGGTCTCCTGGTTGGAAGGTGGGGGCAGAGCGACGGCGTCGGTCAGCGTGCCTCTTGTAACGACGGATGGCTTTGTCGATTTTGAGGTGGACCTGGCACCAGACGTCCTCGCTGCGGCGGAACCAGTCGTCGACGGCTGGGACGTTCGAGGGCGTGGAGTCCCAGGGCACGAAAGGAGGTTGGAAGCCCAGGAAGCACTGGAATGGCGTGAGACCGGTAGAGGAGTGTCGGAGGGAGTTCTGGGCTATTTCTGGCCAAGGGAGGAACTGCTACCAGTCATGAGGATTGTGAAGGCAATAGCATCTGAGGAATTTCTTTAGCTCTTGGTTGGAGCGCTCGTACTGACCGTTAGTCTGAGGGTGGTAGCCCGAGGAGAGGCTGACGGTGGAGCCCAGCTTGCTCACAAAAGCTCGATACACCGCAGAGGTGAACTGAGGCCCCTGATCCGAAAGGATGTCTTTGGGGATGCCGAAGTTACGGAAGATGTGTTCGAACAGGCATTCCGCCGTCTGGAGCGTGGTGATGAGTTTTGGAAGAGGTATGAAGCGGACGGCACGGGAGAAGAGGTCGACTACAGAGAGGATGGCTGTGAATCCTTGGGAGGACGGGAGGTCCGTGACGAAATCGAGGGCTATGTGAGACCAGGGTCTTTGCGGCATGGGCAGGGGATGGAGCAGGCCAGACGGGAGAGTGCGAGGGGTCTTGGCTTGAGCGCAAGTGTTGCAGGATGCCACGAAGCGATGCACGTCTCTGCGCATGTTTTCCCACCATCGGTCCATGGGTACAAATTTCTTGCCCTGCGGGCATTTGGGTGGAACGCGCGTTTGGTAGAGTCTTTCATCCAGTTCGCGGTCAAAGTCCCATTGAATCACGCCGATGGTGCATGAGGCCGGGAGAATGGGTGCGGGTGCCTCTTGAGTGGTCGGTTCCGGGTCGAGGCTGCGAGACAGTGCGTCTGCTTTGGTGTTTTTTGATCCCGTGCGGAAAGTGATGGAGAATGCGAAGCGGGAAAAAAAGAGAGACCAGCGGGCTTGACGGGCATTAAGGCGCTTGGCCGAGCGGATGTATTCCAAGTTCTTGTGGTCGGTGTAGACCGTGGTTCTTGTGGTCGGTGTAGATAAAGGGATGTTTGGAGCCTTCGAGCCAGTGCCGCCACTCTTCTAGGGCCAGTTTGATCGCCAACAGCTCGCGGTCTCCTACGTCATAATTTCGCTCCGCTGGGGTGAGCTTGTGTGAGAAGAAAGCCTCTGGACGCAGCTTGGGGGGCACGCCGAGACGCTGAGAAAGAACAGCCTCCACTCCCACTGACGATGCGTCGACCTCCAGAGTGAAGGGGTGTTCCGGATCGGGATGGCCCAGGACAGGAGCGTGGGCGAAGGCAGACTTTAGTGCAACGAAGGAACGCTCGGAGTCAGGGGACCAGCGAAGAGAACGAGGGTTGCCTTGCAGAAGCGTGGTGAGGGGCACCACCGTGCGGCTGAAATTTCTGATAAAACGGCGATTAAAGTTGGCGAAGCCCAGAAAGCGCTGCAGCTGTTTGATGGAACCTGGCGTGGGCCAGTTGAGGACGGTGGAGAGTTTGGACTTGTCCATGGCTACCCCGGAGGGGGAGATCACGTAACCCAGATAACGCACCGACTGGGTGTGAAATTCGCATTTCTCTGCGTTGACCCGGAGATGGTGGAGTCGGAGTCTTTCGAGCACCTGGCGAACATGTGAGACATGGGTGGCGAAGTCAGGTGAGTGCACCAGGATGTCGTCCAGGTAAACAGTTACAAAACGGCCCAGCATGTCTCGAAGCACGTCGTTTATGAACGCCTGAAAGGAGGAGGGAGCGTTCGCCAGACCGAAGGGCATGACTAGGTACTCATAATGACCAGAGCTGGTGCTGAAGGCGGTTTTCCATTCGTCTCCCTCTCTGACACGGACCAGGTTGTAAGCGTTTCGGAGGTCTAACTTAGTATACCAGCGGGCTGTGCGGAGCTGTTCGAGGGCCGAGGATACCAGTGGAAGCGGGTAGGCGGGTAGGCGGGATGCAGTTGAGTTCCCTGTAGTCGATGCAAGGCCTGAGGCCACCATCCCACTTGGGCATGAAGAAGAATCCCACTGAAACGGGGGAGGTAGACGGACAGATGAAACCCAGGTCGAGGTATTCCTTGATGTACTCAGTCATTGACTGTTCTTCGGCCGCGGAGAGAGGATACAGACAAGCCTTGGGCAGCGGCGTGCCCGGAATGAGGTCGATGGCGCAGTCATAAGAGCGACGCGGAGGAAGAGGAGGAGGTGAATCCTTCGCGAAGATCGGAGACAGGTCCCTGTATTGGTCGGGCACATTATCCGGGAGAGGGATGGAATCCGCGACCTGGAGAGCAGGGCGGAGCAGACAATGGTCCTGGCACCATGGAGACCAGCGGACGAGCTCGCGGGCGGACCACAAGATGAGGGGATCGTGGAGGCGAAGCCAGGGAAGCCCCAGGATGATCGGATAGGCGAGAGAACTTACGGGGAGCAGAGCGATAGACTCCTGATGGGTGGCACTTGTAAGCAGGCAGAGAGGGTGAGCAGGCCCGGGCCGAACGGCCGTTCGTCGGCTGCGGTGATCCGGCGTTCGACCGGGAGTGTGGAACAGGGGATCTTCCATTCCGTGACGAGGCATTCTGCGATGAAGTTCCCCTGGGCGCTAGAGTCGATCAGGGCTATGAGAGACAGGTCGGTGTGAGCGAGTCGCAAGAGTACCGGTAGAGTAAAGGAGGAATCAGGATGGAGTCGACTCACCCGTGACAGATCCCTGGCACGCGTATGGGTCGATCCGGACGAAGCGAGGTCACAGGCAGGACGGAGGTGCCGGTCCAAGCCGCAATAACAACAGAGGCCATGTTCAAAGCGGTGGCGGCGTTCCTCGGAGGAAAGTTGAGCGTGAGCGACCTCCATGGGCTCAGCCGGAGGGGAGGTGAGGGATCACGGGAGTCAGGTGGGACGGCTCGAGGAGTAGGACGAGGAACAGAGGCGGGCCGTGGGACAAGGAGCTGGTCCAGGTGGATGGTGAGGTTGATGAGCTCCTCCAGAGACAGGCTGAGGTCACGCCCTGCCAATTCCCTCCTGAGATCGGGGCGCAAACCTTGGTGGAACGTGGAGAGAAGGGCAGGAGTGTTCCATCCGCTTTTAGCGCAGAGTGAACAAGACGTCACCGGTGGATCGTCCCTCGCGGGGATGTTGGAACACGGCGCGGAAGGCTGTCAGAAAACGAGCGTAGTCATTAGCCTCTTCACCTTGTTGGGTCCAGATGGCGGTGGCCCAATCCAAGGTTCGCCCGGAGAGGAGGGACACTACCAAGGCGATACGGGCAGCGTCGGACTCTGGTGGTGAATGGGCGAAGTACAGCTCGCACTGCAGGAGGAAACCCTCACAACGTTCGCCGTCGTATTTCCCCGGCAGAGCGATTCTGTAAGCGGAATGCTGCACCCTCGGTGGGCTGGGAGGAAGCAGAACTGAGGCAGGAGGCACCGCGGCGGCGGGTGGCGTTAGCTGAGACACGCGTTGGGTGAGCTCGTTGACAGAGGGGACCAGTGCGTTGAGCGAGCGTTGGTTGTCCGCCAACAGAGACACCGCCTGAGCCACTTCCTGGAGCTGAGAGCGGAGTTCGGCGAGCTGCTCCGCTGTGGTTGAGGTGGGGCTGGAACTACTAGCCGCTGTCTCCATGTTTCAGGCTACACAAACTGTAACGCCGACGGGAGACAGGAGACAAATGCAGGCAGTAGAGTGACAAACGGAGGCTGATTCAGCAGGTAACACAGTAGATTTATTGAATGAGCTAGGTGAACAAGGTAAGAAACCTTGTTGTGTAGCAGTTTGTGAAAGAATGCAAGGTGTTTATATGGGGAGAGGTGAGGTAGGCCGAAGATAGGAGCAGGTGTAGGCAATCAGTAGGCAGGCGAGGACGAGCGCGGCAGATTGCGTGTGTCGGGAGCGGCGCTGGAAGGGGGCGTGACAGCTCTAAAGTGCATAATTTTCACTAAGCTCAGAGTTTGAAGTTGTTACTCCAATGTTTATGTAAAAAAAATTTTAATGCAATATTTATATAATGCCAGAGCCTCCTACTGTAGACATGTAACATGTAACATGTAACATGTAAGGCACTGAACATTGTCCTATAATCATTTTACCTTGCACTTTATAAGAAGTACACTTTATAATCTCAAACTGTCAGCTAGGTGCCTCACTAGGCTTAATGTAAGCTTAGTAAAATTGCTAACACATAGGAAACCAAGCCAAGAAACCATATGAAACCGCACCATTTAAAGTATAATTTTTCTATTTCTAGTACAAAATAAGTTCCTCAGCTAAAGCAGAAGTAAAAAAATGTGCAGCTAACACAATCAGAGTGAATTCTAGAAAAAGTAAGCTGATTATATGAAGTTTTTATGAAAATTATAGAATTGAAACAACAGCAGTCAATTACATACAGTAGCCCAGAACAGCATAATTGTCACAAGAGCCTGCCAGCTTAGCTTATCCTGTCCTCAACAATTATGTTAACTACACATTACCTAACATTAGCTAAAGATCTTACAGCAAGGAGGTTTTTGATGAAAATGTTTTTTTCCCTGGTGAAAAGTGTAGAGGCGGAATTTGCATTTCTTTTAAATTGAGAAGATGCCCCAGGGATAACACAACGACTCTTAAGGAGTACTTTTAAAGCGTGCATTACTCTTGGCTAAAAAAATGTCTCAGTCAATAAATAGCAATAGCCATTATTAGCACGTCACTAACTGAGTGAATCCTATAGCCTGCTGGACATTCTCAATCTTAAAACACCTCTGGTATTCCAGTATTAGACATCTCTCAAGCCCAAAACTGTAAAGCACATTACTTTTCTGGCAGCTACATTAGCACAAGGAGGTTGGGTCCCTTTTTGAATCTTGGTTTCTTCCTCATAACACTTAGGGAGTTTTTCCTTTCCACTGTTACCCTAGGTTTGCTCAATTTGGGATTAGACGTAGATATTAGGAAATAATCTAAAATTGTAAAGTTGCTTTGAGACAATGCTCCACTGTAAAAAGCGCTATATAAATAAATCTGACTTGACTTGACTTGACACATATCATTGTGAATAATAAAATCATAGGAGAAGGGAAAGTGGAAAATGTGTGTGTGTGAGAAAGGTGGTTGAAAAGGAGAGAAAGAGAGGGAGACAAATGGTAGAAAAATAAATGTTTGTGAAACAATGGATCCATTTCTGTGTCATCAATCAACAGTGTATCAGTATCAATCATCCCCACTTGCAGTAGAAAAGAGAAGATTGAAAAGTCAGCTCTGGAGAACTGAAAAAGAGTTATTATAACAAAAATGTGAAGTTATGTTTCACATTTCATTACACCGGTGGTAAATCACAATCATCATAATGTAATATACCACATACCTTCTACTGTGTACTGCACAATATTCACAACTCAGTGCACTGGGTTCAACCTGTTCTTCATTTTGTTCAAATTTAACATGATTTAAAATCTAGTAAAACCTTCTGAAATCCTATTTTTGTATTAACCAGACATTCATTTGGATGCTAGTGTACTCTATATTGCATTAACCTGCTGAGAGAAAGCTATAACAGGTTCATGTCTGGATTTTCCAATACAATAATGATGCAAATCATTGTCCAAATACACACAAAATAATTCTAATTTTAAAATATATATCACAGAATCAAGCATTTGACTTGGCCTCCTCCGACCTCTGAACACAATTAAACCGTTGTGTGGTCACCAGAAGAGCAGAGCAGACATAAGAATAGGGTCTTGAGAGATTCTGCATTGAGGAGTGTCTCTGTATTCCCCTATTGTCTTGCATCTAACATTACAAGAGAAGTACAATGTCCCAGTGAGAGACAGAGACTGTGTGTGTGTTTGTGCATGTGTACCCTCCCTGCTGGGCTCCCTGTGACCCTGAAGTGGATTAAACAGGCATGAAAATGAATGAATGAATGATAGTTAGGTAGATTGCACAAAATAGTTAATGTGGGGTACACATAATTGTGATAAGTTGTTTAATCATATATTTATGTTCAAAATTTTCCATTCACATTTTTAGTATGGGATTATGCTACTGGGTGGTACGGTGGCTCGGTAGGTAGCACTGTCACCTCACAGCGAGAAGATCCTGAGTTCGATCCCCAGATGGAGTGGTCTGGGTCCTTTCTGTGAGGAGTCTGCATGTCCTCCCCGTTTCCGCCTGGATTTATTCCGCGTACTCCGGTTTCCTCCAAATACAGTCCAAATAAATGTGTGTTAGTTTAACTGGTGTCTCTAAAGTGGCCATAGTTTGTGAGTTTGTGTAAGAGTGTGTGAGTGTATGTGCCCTACGATGGATCGGTGCCCTGTCTAGGGTTGTTCCTGCCTTGTGCCCTATGCCACCAGCTAGGCACCAGCTCTCCCATGACCCTGTCAAGGATTAAGCGGATAAGAAAATGAAGGAATGAAAGTAAATGATTATGCTACTTCACACAAAGACATTACAAAGGTTGCCAATAATTCTGGAGCTGACTCTGTATTGATTTCGTTCTAAGTGTGCTATATGAAGTACTAGTCTCTATCATTCATTAGAGAACAAAGATAAAGTCACTTATCTGTTGATTATACCAACCATTAAGCTCCATATAAACTATTCAAAACAATTATTGTGGAGGTTTAGAGCGTGAAATTGTTTTGTAAGTCATTTTGCATAAATCACAGCTAGCATATTCATAGACAGAGTGTTACTCTGTGAGCTGTCTGGTTTGGAAGAGAACTCTGCAACAGATGGTCTGTGCAAAATAACCTTTGAATGTGCAGTAGAGTGAGAAAGGCAGCTTGCTCGATTCAGATCATTAAGATTTATGATTCTGTGTAAATCAATATAACCCTCCCTAGGAATTACAGCATCAGTAAATACAAGTTTGGGCTGCAGAGCCAAATGCAGTTATTCGAACAACAAGAAGCACAGTGGCTTTTGTGGAACCTATTTCCACAAATAGATATGCTGCCAAAAGAATATGAATCCCTTTTCTAACTTCAATAATATAAACAGTTCTTCGTGTTTGTGGTGTCTGTTAGACAGCAACACTGCAATCTATTTCTGAGTTAGCATTGTCTGTGCTCAATATACTGTATATATTGACTTTCAGTGTTCCCTTTGAGATAGAGCCCCTGTCCTACTCTTCTGCACACATGCAAAATAAACAATGGATGGCAACCACTAAAAACCTACTAATAAATAGCTTAAGACAACAAATAAAAAATTATTGAGGGTGCATCCTTACACTCAGTATATGGTTATGACTAACTGAATGGCCTCTGGATAGTAGCACAATTTATTGCTAATGTATAGTTTGACATGGCTTGATTGTACATTAATTACTTAAGTTGGAATTCTCTTGATTTCTCTCCTTAAGGTCTTATGTTTAATCTTGTCTTTATCATGGCTCTGCATGACATAGAAGGAGTTTGTGCTCTCTCTATCTACCTTACTCTTTCACTCTTCTTTCATTCTCGCTTCTTTCATCTTGGTGCTGATATGGTAGCTTTCAGCTTTAATGTAAGGTCTGCAAGGTCAGCAGAATTACAGTGAGCAGAGTGAGAGTGAGCAAGCGAGTGAGAGAGAGAGAGAGAGAGAGAGAGAGAGAGAGTGCCATAAATCCATAAGCCCTGTATATCTCAGGTGGATATCTTGCCTTTGTCTGTTAAAAGTGAAGCAAGATTCTGAAAGGATGTTCTCTATAGTGGGAAGGTTGGCCTTTAAAATCTTCAGTCTTATGAACATTACTTGTTGTCTTTGTTTTCCCAGGAGCTCACTCTAATTGCTGCTCGAAACACATTTCATATTCTTTGCTTGCATCTGTAGTCCTTTCAGTTTGACTTCATTACTGGTAAATTGTTTACTCCCTTGTTTGTCCTTAAGCAAAACATCAATTCTGAACAAACAATGAGGTCTCAATGGAAGGCATAGCTGTGTTTCACTCTGCTTCAGCTCAAGAAGACTGAACAGATTTAATTTTATTGGTTGGCTGGTACTCTTTCGGTTAGGAGATGATAGAACAGGAGGTGAAGTGGCTCTCTGATGATGAGGGCTTGATCAGAGAGGCATGTTTGTCCATGTTAAAGCAAGAATGAGTCTACTCTGGAGAGAGACGAGTTCTGAAATACAGTACACAACAGAAGTGTGAACACAATATCAAACTACCCCTGTGCAATATCACTTAAATGTCAAATATTTCTAAATTGCATCACCTCTCCTAAGAGCATTATTTGTAAGTTGACAAGTAGAGCATGTGCATGAGAAAGACCAAAAACAAATAGTTCAGAAAGACTATGTTGAAAATACAGGCCTAAAAGTAGAAAATCAATGCCACAGAAGTGAATAGACTGACACACAAGTTAGAAAAACTGTGATCATTGAAACAAACTGAGTACATCTGTGATTTCCAATTAGCCTAATTGCAAGATCATGGTTATAAAATGACCTGTGAACTTTCTCTATTCTGGTTATATTAGCTGTATCTACCTGCATGTCTGCATCATGGCTCCACATGGAAAATAATTGAAAAATCTGATTGTGAGACTTCACAAAGATATAACAGAATACCAGAAGATCGATGACCAACCGAAAATCAGTCGAAAAACAGTTGCAGCAATAATCAGACGGTATAGAAAGAGCTGTTGTACCACTAATTCGAGCCGCAGTGTCTGTCCTCCTAAAATGACGCCATGGACAGTGCGCTACTTACACAATCTAGCTCCAAAAAACAGACAGGCAAGTACTTCAGATGTGCCACAGGGGATATCAGTGGAAATAGGAGTTTCTGCAACAGCTCAGACACTGCGACGGACATTACATAACGTCAGCCTCTATAGACAGCGTCCAAGAAAAAACCCTTGCTTACTCCTCATCACACAACAAGATTTGCTAAAGAACATGAAAAGAAGCCTGATAAATATTGGGAGCACATTCTTTGGTCAGAGACCAAGATAAATGTGTGTGCCTCAAATGGGGTCCAGCATGTTTGCTTGAACCTTGCCAGTGCTACCACAGTGAATGCATAGCAACAACAGTGAATCACGGGGATGGGAGTGTGGTGTTGGGGAGAAGACATATGTAGATGGCACCATGAATGTCTTTTGATATACCAAAATACTGGTTGACAAGATGACTCTCAGTATCCAAAAACCTGGCAGAAGAAGAATATTCCAGAATGATAATGATCCAAAACACACTGCCAAAATCATGAAAGAGTTTCTAATGAAGAAAAAAGTAAAAACTATGACCTGTCCAAGTATGTCACCTGACTTGAATCCAACAGAACACCTCTTAGGCATTTTAAAGAGAAAGGTAGAGCTACACAACCCCATCCAGCAAAGAATAGCTGAAAAAAACTCATCTCTGAATAATGGCAAAAAATCTGTCCATGCCGAGGAGGATTGAGTCTGTCATCATAAATAAAGCTGGACACTCTAATTATTGAAAAAATAAAAGATTTGAATCTCAGTAATGAAAAGCGTATCGTCCATAAGCATGAGCAATAATATTAATGTCCACCAATGTTAATATATATCCACCACAATTTGGAACATATTTTTGGCAGTATGATTTCTTAACTAAAGAAGTTATCATTCTTATGCAAATCCATTCCCTATTCCCCAGTGCTAAACACAATCAGTAACCAAATCCACAGAGCAGCAGTCTCTCTAGAAAGGTGTTGTGCAAAAATATGTAAATATTATGCAGTCTGCAGTCTTTTACTGATTGCTCTATCTCAAGCTGTAAATTAATTATATAAAGACTCTCTGCCTTTCATCTTTGCATTTTCAGAGGTATGACAACTATTTTCCATCCACCTCCTACTAAGCAAGGACACTAAGCTGGCAGAAAACACTTCTGATTAGCACAAAAGAAGAATCACGGAGTACGCTGTAAATGTACCTGGTACTAAAGAGCAATGCAATTTCATAATGTGCATCACACTTCAGTCAGTAACACATTGCAATATAAAGTCAGAGCATACAATATATATGAAAAGTGAATTTCTGGCTGTCACTGTGTGCATGTGGTAAACTCATGCTGATGGTTTTCAATTACCTTGTTAGTATATGTCTGTAGTTTTGCTCTGGAATAGAGATAGGGTGATCAAACCAAGCCTATAATCTGTACCTTATGATGAGGGTCACATCTGAATGAAGATTATCTGAAGCAAACTAAAGGTGATTACCATGCAGCTTCATGCAAGGATGTATTCTGGAGAAGGCACTTGGTCTGCATATGAAACTCTCCATGAACATCCTACACATATTACAGCATTTAATCGAACTACCTGACCTCCAGCCAGTGTCGTACATTAATGATAAACATATTGCATACAGTGTTATACAAGTTATGTTTTTTTCCATACACTCTGTCATGCAGTCCACTGCTGTTCCATTGAAAAAGAAAGCCAATTTCTCACTTGTTACTCAGCAATTGCACAATTTTTTTCTTACTCTTAATTGTGTCATAAATAACGGAATCAGGTGGTTTGAGTCAGTCTGGCCAGAAGGCAAAGTCTGTACGTAAGAGTGTTGCCAAGTATCACTGACACTGTTTAAAATGCATTGCTAACAGAAAACCATTCCCAAGCAAACTTAAAAATAACCATAGCTTGTTATGAATTCATTAAATGAGTTTATTCAATAACTGAAATAATGTTTGGAATGTACAGGAAAATGTTTTCAACTAAGAAATAATTTCAGTAATCAGTTATTTAAAAAAACGTTGGAATGCATAGTAGGTAACTTACTCACATAGATTACATTTTCCCATTGTCAAGTTTGATGTCAAGAGTTTCAGAACATTAACTGAAGCTGATGACCCATGTCAGTGCTGCCACATCATTGGTTGGTTGGGCCTTACAAGCACATAAGTTCAAAGTAGTCAAAAACAAATAAGTAACAAAGTTGTTTTGTGTCCCTAAGTATATTTGGAACAGGGATAGACCTAGAAAGTACGACTAGGGACAAGGTTCGAAAACAAGAGCACAGGAATGACCAGGGTGGACACAGGAAATAGGACCGCAGGTTCGATGGGGAGTGGGATCCAGGATCTCACCTCGACAGTGCAATTGGAGTCGGCTGCTTGGTCTGCCCTAGTCATGTGATGTGAGGTCTGTATGTACAGATGGACAGTAGTAGGAAAAAAAAAGAAAAACTATAAAGTAAGGAGAAAAATGGGGGGTTGGTTGGTTTAATGGAAAAATTTTAGCATTAAAATGAAAAGCAAAGACAATAGGAACCTGAATATGAATGCCCCAAAGGAAAGGAAAAAGTACCGTTATAGTACTTTGGAGACATTAATCCCAATTAATTTTAAATTGTTTGCAATGGAACTGGAACTGAATATAATATATCAGAAAGAATGAGATAGAGAGGGAAGGAGAACTGATGGACAGTAAGGCAAAAAGTATTTATATTTAGTCAGCCACTGATTGTTTTTTTGTAAGTTCTTTTATTAGAAAGATGGGAGGTCTGTAATTCTCATCATGGTACACTTCAAACTTATGAGAGACAAAAGAGAAAAAAAAAAAATCTAGGAATCACATTGTAGGATTTTTTTTTTAAAGAATTTAATTGCAAATCATGGATGGAAAAATAAGTATTTGGCACCCAAAACAAGCAAGATTCTGTTATAAAAGACCACCGGTCCACGCCTCAAAACAGTCAGGGACTCCAAACTCAAAACCATGGCCAAGACCACGAAGCTGCGAACAACACAGGAAAAAAATTGTAGACCTGCAGCAGCAGGCTGGGAAAGAGTGAATCTACAATAGGCAAGCAGGTTGGTGTGAATAAATTCAACTGTGGGAGCAATGGAAGACATTACAAGACATTGATAATCTCCTCTATCTGGGAAGATCTCATCAAGGTCTCATTCTGTTGGGTCAAAACTGATCATGGGAGAACGGTGAGCAAAAGTCCCACCCAACTACACGGAGGGACCTGCTGAATGACCTGCAGAGAGCTGGGACCAAAATACAAAGGCTACCATCAGGCAACACCCTAGGCGAACGGACTTAGATCGTGCAGTTGCCAGGCGGTCCCCTCTTAAGCACGGACATGTCCAGGCTCGCTGAAGTGTTGCAAGAGAGCCTATGATTGATCCAGGAGAGGATTGGAGATATCATGTGGTCAGATGGTGAACCAAAATAGAACTTTGTGTCAAAAACTCAACTTTCGTGCATGTTTGTAGGAAGAAGAATGTGAGTTGCATCCCAAGCACACCATACTAGTGTGCGGCATGGGGGGGTGGAGGTGGAAACATCATGCTTTGGGGGCTAGTTCTGCAAAGGGGACAGGACGACTGATCCATGTGTGCAAACCTGGTGAGGACTTACAGGGAAACGTTTGACCTATGCCATTGGCAACAAAGGTTATGTTACAAGATTGAATTAACTTTTGTTATTGACCAAAACTTATTTTCACCAATGAATTGCAATTAAATTTTTAAAAGTCCTACAATGTGATTTCCTTTTTTTCTCATTTTGTCTCTCATAGATGAAGTGTACCTATGATGAAAATTATGGACCTCTCTCATCTTTCTAAGTAGGATAACTTGCACAATCAGTGGCTGACTAAATACGTTTTTGCCCCACTGTAAGTGAAACCAGTAAGTAGCTGTACTATGGACACTCCAGAGCCAACTCAATTACAGAGACCACTTTGTCCCAAGGCCTCCAGAATCTTCCATCATCTGATTCAATAGCACTGCAAATTCTATTTGGTTTCATCCATCTCCCAAATAAAATGAAAGCTTTCATTTCTCTCTCTCTTTTTTTTCTGTGTTCTCTCTACCTCCCTGTCTCTGTGAGATGCAATGCTGAAAAGGTCAAAATAGTTCACGGAGTTAAAACGAGAGAAAACGTCACCACACATTGCCATTTACTGTTCACTATACTGTGGTGGAATGGTTATTGAAGATAATTTAAGTCAACATCTGTAATAGTGGGGTATAGTGACCTTTAAAATGCTGTGTGTTATTCCAGGGGGACAACTATAGCCAAACTTTCATATGGTGGCTAAGATTTAACCATTATGGGTCATAATTACCCCAGAATGTCTCTGTATAATTTTTAGAATATACTGTAGAGCATTGGTCCCCACAGTAGATATATCATTTCATTAGGCCTGAAGATATGATTATAAATGCTACCCTCAGCTTAAACAGTCACAGAGCAAAAGGCAATTTCATGCAGTGATCTAAAAGGACATCATTACACAAGACTAATTGCCTATTATTTTTGTTAATGCACTTGAAGTTGCACTCGGATATCATAGTGAGAAAAAACATGTATGGACTAAAAAAAATGTGTATAGCAGCATATCGTTGGGTGGAACATCCAGATGCTTTTTTGTGGGAAGATAGTTCCTGGCAAACCGCCACATCTTCCATTTTTTTAATCTGTATTCACTGAATGCTCAAACTAAATGTGATTTCAACCAAGAAAGAGCTGTGTATGGGCCGCTGTTGCTTGGATGTCATTGTCAAGCAGTTTAAGGGCAGGGAAGCTCCCTGCCTGAAACATCAGTTTTATCCAGAACAAAACCCTCTATGTTATACTCTTTATGCCTTCTTTTAGCATCTACTTCAGGAATGCTGTATGGACCCTTGGATTTGGGAACAAGCTCAGATGCAAATGCTTTAGTGTATTTTCTTCTCAGTATACCACATATCTGTTTTTTAAATAAAAGCGTCTGCCAGGTCTACAGATGCTTTTTGTAGGAACTTGTGCCTTTGTTACAGATAGAAGTGACTGAAATAGCAGTAGTGAATATACTGAGTGCTGTGTATACTGTACTCTGTAGCTTAATTTGCAAGCCAATAATATCTGATCCATTCACAAATAGGTTCTCTAACACAGCAGCTTTTTTCATTAGATTCATCATTGTCCTGTAAAGGAAGCCCCTGTCAACATGGAGGTGACAGAAGCAATTTGACAAAGGCACTCCCTTCTTTCTACTATATCATGTGAATGTGAAGATATGATTTGTACGATGCTTCCATGACTAGTAGTAGCTTGGTTGCTTTGCTATGCTATGACATTGTTTTTGTGATTCTTATGCCTTCTGAATATAAACATCACCTTTTTAGTTTCTGCAGCCAGTACTGATAAAATAATTACATTTTACGTATTTTGCCAAATACTTTGCATGGAGAGCATACAGCTGCATTTTGGTTGACAGGATAATTTTGTATATTTGTATAATACTTTAACAGACATTTTGTTCTTTTCAAACCAGCAAAGGCCCAGGTGTGTAAACCACAACAATCCTATCTGTAGATATTCAGCGTTACCAGTCTGAACTCAGTTTCACTTGAATCACCTCAAAAACCTATGGGTGGAGATTCTGAAGTTGCTGACTCTGCATCTGTTTTTCCCATGCTGGTCCTGTTTGCTCCCCTTCTCCCCTGTTGTTTGCTCCCCTGCATGCCCCCTTTCATTATCTGTTTCCTTCCCCTTTTCATAAGCATCTGCTTTCATTTCCTGTCACTGGCACTCCTTTTGCAAGTGTTCATAAAATATTTGTTAATGTAAATTTTAGAATGCTATATTACCAGAAGATTGCTTTACATGCTCTTAAAACACCTTAACATTGATGGGTGGACATGGCTGTGGTGAATAAGTATTTTAAGAAGAAGGAGGAGCACAGGGTTACATATAAGAGTAGAGGAAGGTGCAAACAGTTGGACTATTTCCTGTGCATAAGATTCAACCTGAAAGAGATTGGAGACAATAAGATGGTTGCAAGGGTGATTGTAGCTAGATAATATTGTATGGTGGATTGTTGAATGATTGTGGAGGTGAAGAAGATAAAAAGATCAGATGGTGGAAGTTGAAGGAGGAGGACTGTTGTGTGAAATTTCGTAAGGTGAGACAGGCAGTGGAAGGTAAGGTAACTACTGCTATAGTGGTGAGTAAGTCATCTATGAAGGTACTTTGTGTGACATATGGACAGAAAAATGAAGACAAGAAGACTTGGTGGTTTAATGAGGAAGTAGAGGAATGTGTGAGGAGGAAAAATTGCTGATAAAGAATTGGGATGCGGCATAAGGCAAAGAGGCAGTGAAGGCTAAGGGAAAATTATATGACAAGTTGTATGAGAAGTTGGACACTAAGGAATGAGAAAAGTACAGTCATTGACAAAAAATAAAAATAATGCACCAAGGAGTTTTGGGATCGAATGAAACTTTATTTGTGCGAATGTAAGGATGATATATGTTAGTGATTACAATATTAGTGCGAAATTATAGTTTTATTGGGGAAAACTGTACAATTGAAGGAAGGCTCTAGTACCCTGTTGGGCTGCCTCTAGCCTGGATACAAGATGAGGATGAGATGATGAGATGGTTGGGCATGGAGGAATACAGGTTTTGTATGGTATCCTGCAGCACATTTACCCTACACACTGATAGGTTGCTGAAGCTGGCATCCAACGTGGTCCCAAAAATGCTTGATAAATCTGGCACTCAGGCATTATCTTACTGAAAAATGCCAGCTGAACAGAACAGAACCTGGATTCGTCACAAAAAACAATACGGTTTCTGTCCATAGTTGTCCAGGTTTCTCATTCATGGGACCATTGCAAACGAAGGTGACATTGCAGGCTGTCAATAGCAGGACATGTAGTTGGCACTGTGACAACATATTTCCTTCTTCTAAGCACCTGGAAATGGTCCGGGCAGAGACAGGGGTGTATAGTGAAGGTGGTACCTTTGTCTGGATGGTGGACAATGAAACTGTGAGAGGTGTGTGTGCTTGTTGGCAGATTAAACAAACCTGTCTACTGGTGGTCTGTCTGAGCTATCTGGAGCCTGTTCACCATGTGTGCATGATCTCATGGAACCACTGCTCCCAACACCTCCTAACAGATAGGTCAGAACTGCCATCATGCTTCTCTCAGTCGATATGATACGCCCCCTCTCAAAGTCTGTCAACTGGACAAAATGTCTTTGAGTGCATCGTAGAGACAAGCCTAGCAGTCAACCCTCTCTCACCATATTACCCAAAAGTAGGCCCTGAGAGCCTTTTTGTAGGGCAGAATTATTATTGCAACACCTGTTCTTAATCAGGACATCATTTATATAGGACCTACCTGACAAAGCGAAGTACACCAAAAGATCCTTAAAAGCTACACATCATGCTGACATCCAGAGAACAATTGAGAAAGCAATTAATTGAGCTCTATCAGTCTGGAAAGGGTTATAAAGCCATCTCTAAAGCTTTGGGATGCCAGCAAACCACAGTGAGAGCCATTATCCACAAATGGCGAAGACATGGAACAGTGGTGAACCTTCGCAGGACTGGCCGGCTGATCAAAATTACCCCAAGAGCGCAGCGGCGACTCATCCAAGATGTCACAAAAGACCCCACAACAAAATCCAAAGAACTGCAAGCCTCACTTGCCTCAGTTAAGGTCAGTGTTCATGCCTCCACCATAAGAAAGAGACTGGGCATAAATGGCCTTTATGTCATAGTTCCAAGACAAAATCCACTGCTAAGCAAAAAGAACATTAATGCTTATCTCAATTTTTCCAGAACACATCTTGATGATCCCCCAGACTTTTGTGAAAACATTCTGTGGACTGACGAGACAAAAGTTGAACTCTTTGGAAGGTGTGTCCCATGACATCTGGCATAAAAGTAACACAGCAGTTCAGAAAAAGAACATTATACCAACAGTAAAATATGGTGGTGGTAGTGTGATGGTCTATGGCTGTTTTGCTGCTTCAGAACCTGGAAGACTTGCTGTGATAAATGGAACTATGAATTCTGCTGTCTACCAAAAAATCCTGAAGGAGAATGTCCGACCATCTGTTCGTGACCTCAAGCTGAAACGAACTTGGGTTCTGCAGCAGGACAATGATCCAAAATACACCAGCAAGTCCACCTCTGAAAGGCTGAAGGAAAACAAAATGAATACTTGAATGAAACTCCTCCACAATGCTGTAAAAGACTCATTGCAAGTTATCGCAAGCGCTTGGTTGCAGTTGTTGCTGCTAAGGGTGGCCCAACCTCCCAACCCAATTAGGTTTAGGGGGCAATCACTGTGAGGTGTGGTGTAAAATGATGGACAGTTTCAAGGTGGAGATGGGATTGCATCAAGGATTGGCGCTGATCCCTTTCTTGTTTGCAATGATGATGGACAGAATGACGGAGATCAGACAGGAGTCTTCATGGACTATGATATTCGTGGTTGACTTTGTTATCTGTATTAAAAGGTTGAGTGGGACCTGGAGAGGTGGAGGTATGCACTGAAGAGAAGCGACACATCCATAAACCTCCTTTTTGGCCTTCCTCTTCTTTTACTGTCTGGTAGCTTCAGTCTCAGGATCTTTTTTTCTCAGGACCCTTTCCTGATAAACCCCTAATCTCTCCTCTGTACATGACCAAAACATCTCAATTTCTTTCTATCACTTTGTCTTCAAACTATCCTACCTGAGCTGTGTATCTAATACATTCTTTCATAATCATAATCCTAAACACACCCAGCAAAAATCATAAAATCTTCAATCATCTTCCAACTCAAGTGCCACTGGCTCCAAGCCATAAACGTTGCTAGTCTCACTACTATAAACTTTCCCATTTACTCTTGCAGATGCCCTTTTATCTCAAATCACTATTGCCACACAACCCACAGCAACCCGCCTGTGCTCTGTTATTCACCTCTCTTCCACACAAAAATAATTTTAACATTGTTACAACAGGTGATGACGCGGTTTCTGTTTCCACCCAGACCGCTATTGAGGAGTACATTGCATTTGGAATAAGGGAGCTGCCTTTGGAGGAGAGTTGTAGGGAGAGTTAAAGGACTTACATAGTTTGGTTGATATGCGTTCGTGACTTCAAGTGAGTTGGCTGTTCATTCAATATGTTAAGTGAGTAGGAGCTGTTCATTGGTTGGAGTGCAGTAACTCTTTAGTAATCACAATACTGTCAGTACTCGCTGCTATACTAACTAACGTTCATTGGTAATTCGGTAGCCAGTTTATCCTTGTTCAGGCTAGTGTAGTTCCTCCGGTTAATGGGAAGTGAGATGTGTGGTTGTTTGTGGGATCATATATAACATGCACAAATGTATTTTTATTTCCTTTCCATTATTGTAGGACATATCATATCACACCATATCGACATTCAACACCAGGACTGTAACAGGATAATTGCTGGATTGGTACCAATGCTCTGCTGATACTGAGTAAACGAAGTTTATTTACACTGACTACTGAGTTTTCCTTTGCTCTACCAGGCCCTCCCAGGTTGATGCCTAATCAGAACCAAGTAGCACGTCACCAGAAGTTAGAACAAGTAATCCCTCTGTCACAAACATAACCACAAGAATTTAAACTTCCATTCTTCTTTTCATTGCATACCTCCACCCCTCCAGGTCCGACTCATCCTTTCCCTACAATCCTTTATCTTGCAATCCCATCTCCACCTTGAACCCATGGAGCGACATGGGTCCTTTCTGTCTGTTCCACTCTGCATGTCCTCCCCTTGTTTGTGTGGGTTTACTCTGGGTACTCTGGTTTCCTCCCACAGTCCAAAGACATGCATTAGATCAACTGATTACTCTAAACTGACATTGACTTGAGTGTATAGATATGACTAGTCTTGATGTCACCTTGTGTGTGTTGCTGAAATAGGGTGAGATGGAGACAGATGATTTACTGTGGTGACCCCTAACGGAAACAGGTGAAAGGAGAAGAATATTAGTATTTGCTTGTTCCTTATTTGCTGTGATGACAGTGTGTTCTTTCTGAATGCTTGGCCTTCTCTGTGCCCCCATAAATACTTGATGGGGTTTAGGTCAGGTGATTGAAGACGAAAATCGCTATCTACTGTATAGCAGCCAGCATTCATTGACCTTCTTTGGTCGTCAAGTAGATGTTGCTAGTATTTAATGTGTATTTTGGGTCATTGTCTTGCTGCAACATTTTCACTAGTGGCTTCAGGCATTTGGTCCCTGCTGTAACTGCCAGATAGGGTGAAAGTGGAAGTGGGACACAGAATCTCCTGCATGCAAGGCTGGCACTGGAATCAATCAAATGAACAGGGTAAATGAGCATGGCTGCAACTCATACATTTTAACTCTTGTTTTCTCCACATAAGCCTCCATCTCAGCCTCATTCCCTCCATCAGTTACTTATAGGTCTCGCCTTCTGCCACACACATACACTTGCACACATCCAGACTAATTAGAGTAATTAATGGATGGTGCTCTCAGAGGGACGGTCATTACCAGGTAAAAGAAAGATCATTAAGAGGCAAATGCTAGTGTCAAGTAGAATTTCAATCTGCCACAGTAGATCTATCCACCCTCTCTGCTTCTCCACCTTTCCTTTCCATCTTGCCATATTGTTCTGTGAACAAATGAGGGTAGTAAGATTACACTTGATACTGCAGCTTGCCTATAATGATACTGCATTGTGTATAGCCTATTCGTTTACATGATCATATGACAATACTGTAGGCTGTAGGCTAACTCAGGCCCATGATTTAAGCTGATGCACTGGAGCTGCTGCATGTTTCCCACATGATAGGGGTCCCTGGGCTTGAGCCACTGTTGGAGCCCTATACATACATAATGACATAAATTGCTTCAATCAATAAAATGCAAGGCTATAGCAAAAAGTTACTGCACAGAGAGAGACAAAGAAAGACAAGAACAGCAAAAAAAGCACAGAAAAGATTACAGATTATTAACAGAGAGACAAATCCAATGTGTGTGCATTTCTGTCTGTCAGTCTTTGCATATGCAAAAGGGAAAAAAAGGTGTTTAAGAATAAAATAATAATAATAATAATAATAATAATAATAATAATAATAATAATAAAACTGCTGGTGTCTTTCACTGAAGAAATATCAAACAAAACAAATCATGCACTCACCACTTTCTTGGCACAT
>JAJAGP010005066.1:0-38418 GCA_025084515.1 Ancistrus triradiatus
TCCAAAGTTTCATTTGTGTTCAACCTGTCATAACTTTTAGGCTTTTTCGTCAATCCACAGCATCTTATAACATAGCGATCTGCAAGGTGTCCTCTCTCAAACAAATTTTTCGGATAATTGATTGCTTAAATATTTTTCGAGTTATGATCATTTCTTTGACAGGTCCAAAATCGCTTGAAACTGAGATTTTAGGGATTTTTATTAATTCACCTTTTCACTGAACAAACGTGTCTAAAATCATTATACTTTCATCTAGAAACTCCATTTGCAAGGGGTCCTCTCTCACACAAACATTTCAGATAATTGATAGGTTACATATTTTTTGAGTTATGACCATTTGTTTGAGAGGTGCAAAATCGGTTGAAAGTCACTCTCAACGCTCCTTCTGTCACTGTTTTCGCGGAACAAACGTGTGTAAAATCATTACACTTTCACCTAGAAACTCCATTTGAATTTCAAATATCTCGTCATTCAACAAATTACTTCTCCAGTTATGAGCGTTTGTTTGACACCCCTGAAATGAGAGGCAGACGAGAGACGTTTCTCCATTCCGTTCGATTCAAACACACACGCACGCCACGCCCACACACGGAGAGCACATCGCGATGAAAAACGGATTCTTTGAAGTTAGATTTGCATGAATACGTTTAATACGAAGGCTTGATCATTACTGTAAAATATTGTAATTAATTAAACAGTCCAAACCCTTAAGTCGGGATAAACATCACTTGTAATCCACACGAGCACAGAGTAAAACATGGCCGTCACAGCCGGAAACGCTCAATTCACTATTGTTCACTACACACTAGCTCCCTTCTACACTCTTAAAGGGCCCGACAGCTCTTATGTAAATCGCATTACAAGACAATTGCTTTCATCTAGAAACTCCATTTAAACTTCAAATGGTAGAGATACTTCCCCTTAATGATCCATCAAAGTATCTCATCGTTCAACAAATAATTTTTCGAGTTATGACGGTTTGTTCGGACCTAGGTATTGATTTTTCTCCCATTGACCCCCATTATAATTGCTTCATCTCTAATTTGTCTTTTTCTAAATTTTCATGTGTTTTTAACTTGTCATAACACTGACAATTTCTCATCAATCCACACAGTTTTTGTTGTCATAGCGATCAGCAAGGGGCCCTCTCCCACACAAGCTTTACAGAAAAGCGATGGGTTAATTATTTTTGGAGTTATGACCGTTTCTTTGAAAGGTCTGAAACTGAGATTTTACATGAAACATATGGCTGTGTAGATTTGAAATGTAACTGTCGTTGTCCCTCCCTCTGTCTGTCTCTCTCTCTCACATACACAAACACACACACACACACACACACACACACAGGCACATGCAGGTCACGTCCACACACCAAGCAGCTGTCATTCACACAGAATGGATTGGATCAGCACTTCTGACACGTATGAGAGCCATTGTTTGCATAGTAACACAGAGGGCACAGAGGTACCTGGCAGAAAAGTTTTCGCCCTACAGCCATGAAATTTGGCAGGCTTGGTCTCGGGTGCAATCTGAGGTGACATGTGATGCGAATGGGACCCCTGTGGACCCCGACTGGGTACTGGGGCCCCTTGCGGGCCATTGACCATAACTCAGTCAAGTTTTGACCTACGGCAACCAAATTTGGCATTTTTAATCACGGCTGCAATCTGAGGTGACAAGTCATGCCCATGGGGTCCATGAGGACCCTGACTGGGCACTCGGTCCCCTGGCGGGCCAATGAACGTACCTCGGTCAGTTTTTGACCTACGGCCACAAAATTTGGCAGGCTTGCTCCCAGGTGAAATCTGAGGTGAAATGTGATGCCCATGAGGCCCCTGTGGACCCCGGCTGGGCACTGGGGCCGTTGGCGGGCCAATGATCGCAACTCAGTCAGTTTTCGACCTACAGACACGAAATTTGGCAGGGTTAATCACGGGTGCAATCTGAGGTGACATGTGATGCCCATGGGGTCCGTGAGGACCATGACTGGGCACTGGGTCCCCTGGCGGGCCAATGACCGCAACTCAGTCAGTTTTCGACCTACGGACACGAAATTTGGCAGAGTTAATCCCGGGTGGCAATCTAAGAATTATGTGTGATGCCCATGTGGCCCCTGTGGGACCCCCGGCAGGGCACTGGGGCCCTTGGTTGGAAAATGACTGGTAACCAGTTTGTTATTGAATTTATGACCACGAAATTAGTCAGGCTTGGTCCCCGGGTGTCAATCTGAGGTGACATGTGATGCCATACGGCCCCCAAAGATCCCCGGCAGGGCACTGGGGCCACTGCGGGACAATGACCTGAAACTCCAACTCTGACATTTTTGACCTATGCCACAATTGCCATACTTCGTCCACGCGAAATCTGACATGACATATGATTCCCATGGGGCCCCTGATGGGCCCCCAGCAGGACAAACTTGTGGCCCCTGTTGGGCCAATGACCGTAGTCAGTCAGTTATTGATTTAGGACCCCGAAAAACAAAAAAATCGCAGACTGGTCCTGCTTGCCATCTGAGGTGAAATATCAGGCCCATGGGGCCCCCCTGTGACCCAAGCAGGCACTGGGGCCCCTAGCAGGCCATTGGACCCGTGACTTAGTCGTTTGAATTGATGACCACGAAATTCGCCAAGCTTGGTGCTGCATGCCTCTGAGTTGACATGTAATTCCCATGGGGCCTTGTAAACCCCAGCAGGGCACTGGGCCCTGGCGGGGCCCAATGATCTTTAACTCAGGTCAGTTTCGTCCTACGTCCATAATTAGGCAGGCTGGTCCTGGGAATCTATGTGACATGTGAATGTCCATGGTGTCCCTGTTACCCCGCAGTGCTACGGCGCCTTGCAGGGCAAGACCGTGACTCAGTCAGTTATTGTTTATGACCACGAAATTCGCCAAGCTTGGTGCTGCATGCTACCTGAGGTGACATGTCATGCCCTAAGGTGACTACAATGACTACAGTCAGCTTTCGACCTACATACTCGGTCCCTGATGCACAAGGCCGGGGGCATGCACCGCCGCAACACACTCGCAGTTTCTGCAGGAACTGCACTTTCTAGTTATTTTTATTATTTCACCTGATTTTCGGGTCGTATCTCCTCCTACAGTTTTCGAGATATCGACACGGGACAAACACCAAAACGTCCGGCATGTTCCGGAGAAGTGTGCTTGTTGATAGCAAAGAGAAATGTTGTTGCATTCGCACGCTACTCTCGCATTTGTGCGAAAAAACTTCTCATTCACTTGAATGGGATTTTTTTTTTAACTGCCATAACTCGATCAATTTTTAAGCTACAAACACGAAACTCGGCATGACTGGACGTGGTTTCTCCGAGACCCACCATCTCAAGTTTCGGACAGATATCACTCTTTGATCACTTTCTATCACTCTTTAAAAATCACTCCATTCATTGAATAGGGCAGAAGCTAGAGTGTGCACTCTAGATTTCAGGGAAAATCAATTAATTCACGTTTTCACTGAACAAACTTCTCTAAAATCCTGATACTTTCACCTAGAAACTCCATTTAAACTGCAAATGGTAGAGATACTTCCCCTTCATAATTCATCAAAAGATTGCATCGCTAAACAAATTACTTTTCGAGTTATGATGATTTGTTCGGGACTAGGGACTAAAACTTCCCTCATTGACAGCCATGTTAATTTTTGAAACTCAGAGGACGCTTTTTGCAAAGTTTCATTTGTGTTCAACCTGTCATAACTTTTAGGCTTTTTCGTCAATCCACATCATCTTACAGCATAGCGATCAGCAAGGTGTCCTCTCTCACACAAACTTTTCGGATAATTGATTGCTTAAACATTTTTCGAGTTATGATCATTTCTTTGACAGGTCCAAAATCGCTTGAAACTGAGATTTTAGGGATTTTATTAATGCACTTTTTGCACTGAACAAACGTGTCATCATTATACTTCATCTAGAAACCTCCATTAAACTTCAAATGGTAGGAGAACTTCCCATTACTGACAAATCAAGTCATCTCATCATTCACAATTATTTTTCGAGTTATACGGTTTGTCGACTAGGTATTGATTTTCCTCCCATTGACCCCCATTATAATTGCTTCAACTCTGATATGTCTTTTTCTAAATTTTCATGTGTTTTTAACTTGTCATAACTCTGACAATTTCTCATCAATCCACACAGTTTTTTGTCATAGCGATCAGCAAAGGGTCCTCTCCCACACAAGCTTTACAGAGAAGCGATCGGTTAATTATTTTTGGAGTTATGACCGTTTGTTTGAGAGGTCTGACACAGAGATTTTACATGAAACATATGGCTGTGTGGATTTGAAATGTAACTGTCATTTTCTCTCTCCCTGTCTCTCACACACACACGTGCACATGCAGGCCACGCCCACACACAGAGCACCTGTCATTCTCACAGAATGGCTTGGATCAGCTCTTCTGACACCTATGAGGGCCATTGTTTGCATAGTAACACAGAGAGCACAGAGGTAGCTGGCAAGACAGTTTTTGCCCTACAGCCATGAAATTTGGCAGGCTTGATCCCGGGTGCAATCTGAGGTGACTTGTGATGCCAATAAGGCCCCAGAGAACCCCGGCTGGGCACTGGGGCCCCTGGCAAGCCAATGACCATAACTCAGTCAGTTTTCGACCTACGGCCACGAAATTTGGCAGGCTTTGACTATGAACCCCCAGCTCTGCCCTTAGTCTAAGGCAAGGATGCACGAGTCAGATAACGAGGACCGAAGCCCAGTTCAGCCAGAACGCCCACTCGACACTCCCGGCTAGTGGACAAGGCAGGCAGGCCAGACATGACTCCAGACTCCGGCCCCAGTGACCCAAGCCATGCATCCTGGTCTAAATCTAGTCAAAAACCTTCGCAAATAGGTATGTCTTTAGCCTAGACTTAAAACTTTGGAGAGAGTCTGAATCTCGAACAAAAGTGGGAAGTTTATTCCATAGTTGGGGGGCCATGTATGAGAAAGCCTTTCCCCCGGCTGTGACTTTTTTAATTCTAGGAACTAAAAGAAGTCCTGTATCCTGCGAACGAAGTAGACGATTTGGATTGTAAAACTCTAAGAGGTCACTCAGATAATGTGGGGCCAGACCATGTAGAGCTTTATAAGTTATAAGAAGTATTTTGTAATCAATGCGGAATTTGACTGGTAACCAGTGCAGTGATGATAGAACAGGAGTGATATGATCAAATTTTCTAGTTCGAGTTCGCACTCGGGGTGCTGCATTCTGAACTAACTGAAGCTTATTCATAGATTTACTAGAGCATCCAGTAAGTAAGGCTTTACAATAATCCAACCTTGAGGTTATAAACGCATGAAAAAGTTTTTCATTAAAAGAGAGGATATTTCTAAGTTTAGCGATATTACGTAATTAAAAGAAAGCAATTCGAGTGATGCTGCTAATGTGTGCATCAAAGGTGAGATCTGAATCAAATGTGACTCCTAAGTTTTTTACAGACGGACTGGGCAATAGTGGACAGCCATCTAGATTTAGGATAGATGTAACCAACCTGTCTCTCACAGCCTTGGGTCCCACTAATAGAACCTCAGAGTTTTTAATCCTGAGTTAAGTAAGGCAATTAAATAACATCCATCTCTTATTTTTCCTTTACACAGTCCCTACTCGATTTGTTGATTGTAGGAATGTACACGGGTGTCATCATCTGCATAGCAGTGGAAACTAAGGCCATGTTTACGAATAAAACTGAGCTTAGTGGCCGCATGTAACAGAAGAATAAAAGCGGGCCAAGCACTGACCCCTGAGGCATGCCATACTTCACTTTTGAGAGCTTAGACCTTAGATTATTTATATGAACAAACTGGTACCGGTCAGTTAAATAGGATTTAAACCAAGAAAGTGCTGATCCCTTAATACCTACAGTATTTTCTAGTCTGTTTAGTAAAACATCATGATCTATAGTGTCAAATGCTGCACTTAAATCTAACAGAACAAGAAAAGAAACACATCCCTTATCTGAGGACATTAAAAAGAAGCATGTAGTCCAGAGGGAACTGGGAAATCATGCCTACTCTACATCCCTCAAAAGCATGTGGGCCCTCATGGTGGTGCTCCTCATCACACCTCTCTTCAAATGACCTATCTGTCCTAGGTCTGAAAGTGGATAAGGGGTATGTCATTTTTCCATCCACATGCTGCCCAGGTTGCTCACATTTATCACACCCGTGATTGCCATTATGTGCTTTTGTGTTCTTAACAAATTATCTGGCTGGCATGTCGCAAATCACAATCTAATTTGAGAAAAAGTTGTTTTCCTTTGAAATTGAAACCTTTCTCTAGGTGTTGGAGCACTTGAATGAAATCTTTCATGAACTCTCTGGAAGAATCAGGTTTTCTTGCCCCGCAAAACAATGCAATTACTGCTGGTTCTGCCATCTGATGGCTGATTAACAGTCCAAGAATTGGCCAGAGTTGCATGCTGGAGCTTTTAAATGCTGGAGCTAAATAATGGCAATCCATCAACATTTATTTGCAGCAATAACATGGAGTTTTCAGTGACAGTCTGACCAATCTCAGCCAGTGTTTTGTGGAGTGAATTCAAAATACCGAAGTAATGATACAGTCCACCACATTTTTCCTCAATTTCATAATGAGTTTTTGTTCTCAAAACAGTACGTGCATCTTTCGGTAGGCTTGGATAGTAAGGCCTTAACAAGCTCAAGAGAGCTGTGAGTGCAACAAAAGATACTCTGAAATATAATGCTCAACTGCTTAATTGATCACCAATATTGGTCTCTTGCTCAAAACTGTCATTCTCAGACTCAGCTAAAGATGAACTCTGGTTATGGCAGGTGTCACTGACACAACTATCCCAACCACACTGAATGGATTGTACAACTCTTCACTTCTGCCATTTTGAGTCTTCTCTCCCTACTCTTCCAGTTTCATAACTCACACTGAGCTCATCTCTGATTCAATATGCTTTAGAACTGTTGCCCTTTGCTCAGTCAGATCCTCCATCATGTTATCCAATCTCCTTTGTACATCTCTACATGCCCTTCGACAAATAGTGCAACTTGCTCATTGCTGCAGAGAGGCTAATCCAGAAACTCAAATAATTTGTATCGGTACTGAAAAAAGCAAAGAGAGCTTAAACAGTCATGTTACACAAGTAAGTGTATTGGGGTGTAACAATACAGTGACAATATGTCCTTACTGAAATCATGGCTACTGATGAAGGGCAAGAGGATAAATAACAGTCTCTAATTGTACCCCCACAAACTGTAGGAAACTGTATGCATGCATGTTTAAAGTCACAGGAGGTTTTTTTCCCCAGTCACACTATATGTTTTTGGTTTCCAAACATCAAGACACTGAGTAAATGTGATATATCATCGCTGTCGTACAAACAAACCGTGCACTTTCCATTTTGTATCTCTCATTTTGATATAATTTAAATCGCTGATCATTTCAAAATATGCATGATATATGGCCCAAATGAAATGGCCCAAAATTACTTCCCCTGAAAGTTAAAATGTTTTTTCTTCCTATTACAAAATTGTCATTTGGTTTTTGCACAACAACAGTAAACTTCTTAATTATATTTTCATAGTTCAGGTAAATGGGTAATGCAGTTTCATTTCTATATACAGTGCCTTGCAAAAGTATTCGGCCCCCTTGAACTTTTCAAACTTTTGCCACATTTCAGGCTTCAAACATAAAGATATGAAATTGTAATTTTCTGGGAAGAATCAACAACAAGTGGGACACAATCATGAAGTGGAACGAAATTTATTGGATATTTTAAACTTTTTTTTAGAAATAAAAACCTGAAAAGTGGGGGCGTGCAAAATTATTCGCCCTTTTACTTTCAGTGCAGCAAACTCACTCCAGAAGTTCAGTGAGGATCTCTGAATGATCCAATGTTGACCTAAATGACTGATGATGATGATGAACAGAATCCACCTGTGTGTAATCAAGTCTCCGTATAAATGCACATGCTCTGTGATAGTCTCAGAGTTCTGTTTAAAACGCAGAGAGCATCATGAAGACCAAGGAACACACTAGGCAGGTCCGAGATACTGTTGTGTTATGTTCTTCACATATAAAGATGTAAAACTTTGAAAATGTATTTTTTTGTTTTGAAATTTTGTAGTTATATTTTCTTACTGTTTTCAATGTTTTCAGCCTCTGAAGCAAATATGGTGATTAAGAATTCATGCAAACTGCTCAAAACGCTTCTCTGCCCCGCTAAGTTAAAATGCTGTTTCAGCGCTGGTTTAAGAGTTTACTGAAAAACAGCTCAAAGCAGCACAAAACGCTCCCTCGCCACCGCTAAGTTAAAATGCTTATTTCAAATGCTGCAAGACAACATGGCAATGTACACATGCAGTTTTGTGTAATTCGGTCTGATGAATTGTCATTCTCTCCTGGGACAGTGCAATAAAGGTGATGCAAGATGTTTGTATCTCATTTTTCTGTTCTTTACAGAAGAGTAAGAGTAAGAAAACGTATTTTTTCGTTTTGACATAATGTACTTACATTTTCTTACTGTTTTCAATGTTTTCAGCCACTTAAGCAAATATGGTGATTAAGAGTTCATGCAAACTGCTCAAAGCAGCAAAAATGCTTTTCTGCCACGTTAAGTCAAAATGCTGTTTACAGATGCTGTAAGAGAACACAACAATGTGCACATGCAGTCTTTAGTAAGTGTTTCAGAGGACAAATTCTGTCTCTTCTGGATCAGTGCAAAAACATGCTGCAAGATGTTTGTATCTCATTTTTCTCTTCTTGTTCACATTTAAAGATGCAAGAGTCAGAAAACGTATTTTTGCCTTGTGAAATAATGTAGTTTCATTTTCTTACGGTCTTCAATGTTTTCAGCCTCTTAAGCAAATATTGTGATTAAGAGTTCATGCAAACAGTTCAAAACAGTACAAACGCATTTCTGCCATGCTAAGTCAAAATGCTGTCTTCATAAGCTGGTTTAAAAGTTCCCAGATGCTGCAAGACAAGATGACTATGTACACATGCAGTTTTGTGTAATTCGGTCAGATAAATGGTCATTCTCTCCTGGGACAGAGCAATAAAACGTGATGCAAGATGTTTGTTTCTCAATTTTGTGTTCTTGCTCACATTTAAATATGTAAGAGTTAGAAAATGTATTTCTTTGTTTTGAAAATGTACTTACATTTTCTTACTTTTTTCAATGTTTTCAGCCTCTTAAGCAAATATGGTGCTCAAGAGTTCATGGAAACTGCTCAAAGCAGCAAAAAGCTTCTCTACCATGCTAAGTTAAAATGCTGTTTTAAGATGCTGTAAGACAAGATGGCAATGTGGCACAGTTTTGGCATGGCAAAGTTCTGGCATGCAAAGTTTTGTGTAATTCGTGTAACTCATTCTCATTCTCTTTCAGAGCGATGAAAACGCAGTAAAAACGCTTGTCTGCCATGCTAAGTTAAAATGCTGTTTTCACAGGCTATTTTTTTCTCAGGTCATTCTCTTCTGGATCGGTGCAAAAACGTGCTGCAAGATTTTAGTATCTCATGTTTCTGTTCTTTCTTCTGTTGAAGTCATTCACCTCAGACTTCGCTTGTTCGTTGAATGTTTGGAGAGAAAGGATGGTCAGAGTCAGAGTACAGCTCTATCTTTTTATTCTCTCGCAGATCTGGGGAAGCCAAGATCCAAAGTATTGATCACAACATGCAGTTTATATACGTCTCTTTCACAGCTAGTATTTCCATCTGTGTGCTTCAAAAGGTTTAGCCCCAACCCTGGCAATTTCACTCCCCCTTTTGCTTAAGGTCAATTACCCTTTTTGTGTCTGTGTCTTTTTTCCAAGGTCAACAACACTCTGCTGACACACATTTTCTCAAATTTATGCCAGGGGAGGGGTGGCTCCTTCATCTGCACACAAATGTTACAAAATTCATCTTCAAGTTTGAATACCTTCTGCTACTACTGATTGCACACACACATACTTTTCTAACTTAATATTTTTAGGAAATCAAACAATTTTACTTACATTACACTCGTTTGTTAATAATCAAGACTAATCTATGCTAGATATATTCAGTATTAATGATTTGATCTGCTACAAACTTAATCAACAACATGAGGCCTAATCAATATATGCTCAGTCTAAATTGTATATGATTAGCAACGCTTATTACTAGCTGTCACGCCGCACCTGCTGATCACGTGCACCTGTTCCTCATTTTCCACGTCGTTTCCCTCACTCTTTAACCCCCATTCAGTTCACACTCGGCGTGGATTCTCGATGTCCCTACCCTGCCTCACCTATCCGTCAGTTTCGTGTCCTGTTAATAAAACCACCTTACCCGCCAGTTGCTTGCGTTTGTCTCCTGCTTCCCATCCGCCGCCCGCCGTGACAGTTGAATCCACCGACATGGAAACAGTGGCTATTGGCTCTGGCCGTGAACCCGCTCCTGCCACTGGACGGTGGCTCATCGACTTCCGTGCCCGGCTGGGGGAGGTGACTCGGGACGGGAAGTCCCTTGCCGAGGACCAAGGCTCGCTGGTCCAATGTATTTTTTGTTTTGAAATTTTGTAGTTACATTTTCAATGTTTTCAGCCTCTTAAGCAAATATGGTGATTAAGAGTTCATGCAAACTGCTCAAAACGCTTCTCTGCCACGCTAAGCTAGAATACTGTTTTCAGAAGCTGGTTTAAGAGTTTATGCAAACAGCTCAAAGCAGCAAAAACGCTTCTCTGCCACGCTAAGTTAAAATGCCTTTTTCAAATGCTACAAGACAACATGGCTATGTACACATGCAGTTTTGTGTAATTCGGTTTGATGAATGGTCATTCTCTCCTGGGACAGTGCAATAAAGGAGATGCAAGATGTTTGTATTTCATTTTTCTGTTCTTTACAGAAGAGTAAGAGTAAAAAAACTTATTTTCTCATTTTGAAATAATGTACTTACATTGTCTTACTGTTTTCAATGTTTTCAGCCTCTTAAGCTAATATTGTGATAAAGAGTTCATGCAAACTGCTCAAAGCAGCAAAGTTCCCAGATGCTTCAAGACAAGATGACTATGTACACATGCAGTTTTGTGCAATTCGGTCAGATAAATGGTCATTCTCTCCCGGGACAGACCAAAAAAACGTGATGCAAGATGTTTGTTTCTCAATTTTGTTGTCTTGCTCACATTTAAAGATGTAAGAGTTAGAAAATGTATTTCTTCGTTTTGAAATAATGTAGTTACATTTTCTTACTTTTTTCAATGTTTTCAGCCTCTTAAGCTAATATGGTGATCAAGAGTTCATGGAAACTGGTCAAAGCAGCAAAACGCTTCTCTACCACGCTAAGATGCAGTAAGACAAGATGGCAATGTGGCACAGTTTTGTCATGGCAAAGTTCTGGCATGCAAAGTTTTGTGTAATTTGTTCAGGCAACCCATTCTCATTCTCACTCAGAGCAGTGAAAAAGCAGTGAAAACGCTTGTCCGCCATGCTAAGTCAAAATGTTGTTTTCACAGGCTGTTTCATTCTCAGGTCATTCTCTTCTGGATCGGTGCAAAAACGTGCTGCAAGATTTTAGTATCTCATTTTTCTGTTCTTTCTTCACATATAAAGATGTAAAACTTTGAAAATGTATTTTTTTGTTTTGAAATTTTGTAGTTATATTTTCTTACTGTTTTCAATGTTTTCAGCCTCTGAAGCAAATATGGTGATTAAGAATTCATGCAAACTGCCCACAAAACGCTTCTCTGCCCCGCTAAGTTAAAATGCTGTTTTCAGAAGCTGGTTTAAGAGTTTATGCAAACAGCTCAAAGCAGCAAAAACGCTCCTCTGCCACGCTAAGTTAAAATGCTTTTTTTCAAATGCTGCAAGACAACATGGCAATGTACACATGCAGTTTTGTGTAATTCGGTCTGATGAATGGTCATTCTCTCCTGGGACAGTGCAATAAAGGTGATGCAAGATGTTTGTATCTCATTTTTCTGTTCTTTACAGAAGAGTAAGAGTAAGAAAACGTATTTTTTCGTTTTGACATAATGTACTTACATTTTCTTACTGTTTTCAATGTTTTCAGCCACTTAAGCAAATATGGTGATTAAGAGTTCATGCAAACTGCTCAAAGCAGCAAAAATGCTTTTCTGCCACGTTAAGTCAAAATGCTGTTTACAGATGCTGTAAGAGAACACAGCAATGTGCACATGCAGTTTTTAGTAAGTGTTTCAGAGGACAAATTCTGTCTCTTCTGGATCAGTGCAAAAACATGCTGCAAGATGTTTGTATCTCATTTTTCTGTTCTTCACATTTAAAGAAGTAAGTTTGAAAATGTATTTTTTTGTTTTGAAATAATGTACTTACATTTTCCTAATGTTTGCAATGTTTTCAGCCTCTTAGGCGACTGTGGTGATTAAGAGTTCATGCAAACAACTCAGAGCAGTGAAAACACAGTAAAAACACTTCTCTGCCATGCTAAGTTAAACTGCTGTTTTAAGATGCAGTAAGACAAGATGGCAATGTTGCACAGTTTTGGCTTGGCAAAGTTTTGTGTAATTCGTTCAGACAAATGGTCAGTGGGACAGTGCAAAAAACGTGATGCAAGATGTTTGTATCTCATTTTTCTGTTCTTGTTCACATTTAAAGATGTGTATAACAATAACATTTACATTTTTTCCTATCTCTAGGAAATCCAGAGATCCATGGATTGTTGTTAATGATACTGATGATAAATGTGAATGTGCAAAATGAATTTGACAGATATTATGTGAATAATGAAATTAGTAAAGGGGGCCCACAGTGTAGGATGTTATTGTTGTTTGTTCTCTTTTCTTGTTTTTGCTTTGAAGCTATTCTATCTAATAGGTAATTGAGGAGCAACAGAATCTGAAGAAATCATCAACTACTGGACACAGTGGATCCATGTTAATCATCACCAAATATGTGAAGTTCTGCTTGCATTACATCAATTACACTTTCTCTTTATATTTGTGGAATTATTGTACAAGAGTTAGTCCTTGACAGTTAAGTTTAATTTTAATGTAAAGGTGATGAAGCATAAATAATTTAGAAGTTCTAGCCGTTCAGGATGACATCTATTTTTATTTATTTATTTGACAGGGACAGTGCTCAATGGATAGATAGATAGATTCAATGGATAGATTACTGTGAATGAGCCAGAGCTAGCCACAAAGGCTAGTTTTTATATGTAGTTCCGGACTGGTATTTTAAATGGGAACCTAAACTATAAATCAGTTGATTGTTAAACATCATTAATAAATATACACAAAATCGAAAACGAGAGTAGCAGAAATGATCAATGAAAAATGAATAGACTCATAGGTATACTTTGATTATTAACAAGCCACAACTTTAAACAGACCAGTAAAAGAACGATAAGTACTATTTCCTCTGATATAGAATGGTAATTAATTACATTGTTAGATGCTGTTACAGAGAAAGCTGATTGACTAACAGCACTTCTTTTCATGAATAAATTCTTGCATCATCAGCATATAGGCAGATCTCTATCCGAGGACAAATGGTGGGCAAATTATTAATTAAAAGTCCAAATAAAAGTAGTTTAAGTATAGATCTATGTGGAACACCAGTAGGTAGTGTTAAGTGCAGTGGATTTATGCTCATGAGCTTTCACATGGTGGGTTCTGACCTTTAAGTGTGATCATTTAAATTTAAGACAATTAGCTGAAAAATGAAAAATTAAAGGATAACAGTTTAAGAATTATTATTCGACTTGTTTACTGTTCAAGAGGTAAAATTTGGACCATTCGTAATTGAATCTTGGATAAAGAAAGAAAAAGGAGTCTAATGGTGCTGCTGTAAACCAGAATCAGGACAGTGCAGATAAAAAACATACTCCATAGTCAGGGAGAACTCATTGGGTGTAACTCAATTTAGTGTCACTACAGAGGCCCACAGGCTGAGGCCTTAGCATAAAATCATTAAGGATTGTCGAAAATTTTAACAAATCTGCCTTAATTGTTACCAGTGATTATAAAATTATTTAATAGAACTGAATGAAAATTTCTGTGGCCATTGGAGCCATGCGTTCATAAGTTAGTGAAAAATTTATTTTATATTGGACCTATTTCTAGCTTATAGGTGAAATCAATAATTAAAACTTCTGCCTGAAGACTCCCTATCTGCTATCACATTTCTAATGGCTAAAAGTTATTTCCTTATGCAGAAATTTGGTAGTTTTAGTAAATTTACTGTTGAAGTCTGTTGGGTCGTGACTTGATGTTTGTTTGAATATTTCGATTGATTGTAACAATGGCAATTGTTTAAAGACACAGGTTGTGTATGTGCAAAAGTAGTGGAAAATCAAAAGTACTGATAACCATACTGCTCGTTAATAACGCCATGTCTGACTCTTCCATCCTTAATAAGTACATCTGCTGATTGGCCGGTGAGAGGGCTGGTTAGTCAATGACGGGTAAGATCCCACCACAGAATCAAGACAACTTAAGGCAGGCACAGCCGTAGTACTGGCCACAGCACGACATGGAACCAATGCTGAACATTGCTGAGAGGAAAGCAGAAATGACCTGCGATTGCGGTCAAAGGAAATCTTTTGGATGGAGAACTGGAAAGAGCTGAAGCTTACAAAAAGTCTTATTATCAAGCAGTACTCAAAAAAAAGAAAAAATAAGAATGAATAAAAAAGAATGGGATTAAGCAAATATTAGAACGACATTGGTTCACGATCTATTCAGACTGACGTTATACCTTTAGTATTGTGCAAGATTTGGTAAATATTTGGTCCATATGAGGGAGTATTAAAGCGGAGTGACTAAATACTTAGACAGATTGAACTGGCTGTTGTGAGAAAATCTATTAGACCTATTTTGGACTGGAATCACATAAAACACAGTTAAACAGAAAATCTATAAATTGGTATCACTCAGCTTTTAGTATAGTAAAATTTTTTAGTGAGTATAAAAGAAAAAATATAATAATGAATTAATAGTAAAACCAATTATAATAATCTTAAAAAAGATAAATTTCTCCCCTTGTGCGAACTACAGAATAAATTAACACTAGGTCAGGCGTGATAATAATAGGGATTGAGGTACAGCACTTGTATCCAGAATGAAACATAAGTTGAAAATTGTAATTAAAATATCTGAACATTGACTGGAAATTAAAGGTGCCAAACCACCAATGAAGCTGGTATAGTTGATAGTATACTATGACAAATTTATCCATGCATTACAAAAAGATCTGAAATTGCCCAAACAGGTAGCAGAAAAACATTGGAGAAATGACAGTGGTTTTACAGCAGCACTAATTGGTCTGCTCTCATTGTCAATTCTAGGTGTGCATGGCGTTAGCCATTGCAAAAGGGGGGAGGTAATGCGTAGTGAGAAAAGTGAGAAAATTACTGAGAAAAATTGCAAATATTTTAAGTCAAGTCAAGTCAGATTTATTTATATAGCGCTTTTTACAATGGAGCATTGTCTCAAAGCAACTTTACAAGTTTAGATTATCTCCTAATAACTACGTCCAATCCCAAATTGAGCGAGCCTAGGGCGACAGTGGCAAGGAAAAACTCCCTAGTTCTAGGAAGAAACCTTGGGAGGACCAAGACTCAAAAAGGGACCCAACCTCCTTGGGCGGCGTAGATGATAAATCTAAGAGCGAACTAAAGTCATGGAGTCAAAGTTCGAATAGAATGTGAAGTATGCACATCGACATTAAGTGGCCGGGGTATGATGATAAATCTCAAGAGCGAACTAAAGTCATGGAGTCAAAGTTCGAATAGAATGTGAAAGTATGCAACATCGACATTTAAGTGGCCCGGGTATGATGAATAAATCTAAGAGCGAAACTAAAGTCATTTTATAAATTATAAAGCAAAGATCAGGTAGTAAACATCTACAAAGACTCAGCTTATGCGGTAGGTGTGCAGTTCATGAAACATGCAAAACTGGTGGCATCCGTATCTGAGGGATATGGCAACAAATTGGTCAGAACATGTCAAATTTGCAGTCAGTACAACCCAAAGGCTTCTATTCGACCACCCCAGGTAAATTTCCTACTGACTTGAGACCAGGCAAAGAGATAGTTGTCGATTACACTGACATGGTGGATACTGTGGCTACAGATATGTACTGATGTGTGTGGATAGCTGCTCTGGTTGGCCTGAGGCCTGTGTAACTAAGAGTGAGGACAGTAAGTTTCTAATTAACCAGTACATTCCTAGACACGGGTTTCCTGAAAAAATCAGGTCTGATAATGGCACACATTTTAAAGCACAAGATCTGCAATATGTAGAGAAAAGGCTAGGACTCAGACATGCTTTTGGGACTGTATACCATCCACAGTCACAAGGTAAGGTTGAGAGAATGAATCAAATTGTACAAAACAAATTGGCTAAAATCTGTGCACAGACCAAATTGAATTGGTTAGATGCATTGCCTCTGGCATTGTTGAGCATAAGAAGCTCAGTTAACCAAATGACAGGCTTCACTCCCTTTGAGTTGCAAACAGGAAGATTTCCAGGACCAGGTGAACCGTTGACGACCAAATTGGAAGGTAAAACACAAAGCATATTTTAATGAACTCCGAGGTCTTGTTTCAGTCTTCTCAACCCAGATTGGAGAAAGGAAAGGTGGCGTGAAGCAGGGGACAGTTCCAGATACAGAGTGGGTCCTGTTGCGGCACTACAAGCGGAAGCAGACGGAACCAAGGTGGACGGGACCGTACCAGGTGACGGAGAGGATGAGCCACGCGGTCAGACTGAAGGGCAAAGGGTTGTTACCACTGGAGCCAGTGTGCGGCGGCTGTTGCACCACAGCGGAGCCTGACAGAGGTTCGTGACAACATCACCCAGACAACAGCTGCACATCAGCTGTCGAGAATCAGACAGCCTCATCATCAGTAGCCGTGAATCAGGCAGTCTCCTGATGAACGGCTTCGGACGAGGCAGCAGCAACATCAAGCGTAGAAGGGGCACAATAATCCCCTGTGCACTGAGAGGTCAAGGTGGCCGACCCTCGGACCTAACCGAGGAGGAAGAACAGAAGAAAGCAAGAAATGCCACCGAGCTGGTTAAATTTGATGATTTTACTTTGCTGTGTTGTTATAATCACGTTTTTTGCAGCTATTTTACAGTATATGCTTGCTTTCCTTCCTTGGGCAGAATTGATCTGTTATTACCCGTACAGAAGGAGAATCATGGGTAAGATGGTAGAATTTGTGGTTTTGTATGCACTGGTGTCCACTCTCTGGGGGGACAGGTGTCTGAAGAAATATATGTATTTACAGGAATTGTAGTTACGTGTGGTTGTTGTTGCATTCCTTGCATCAGATCTTTAATGCTTAAACTTATCTCTACTGCTATTGAGAAGAATGGTAATCACCCGGGAATAATTATGCCTCTGTTAACCTCTGGGGAAGAAGGGAAGGTTAACGAGTTACAGGATATAATGGCTTAAGTAGATTATAATAATAGCTTTTATGCTATCTCATTTAGGGGCAGCCATGAGTTGCAGGGATGCTGACTGTCATTTCAGCTTTAGGGCTGTGTAAATGCGCGGGTATCCAGGCAGCCCATGGGTTTGATAGTAACACTTAACTTGAATGTAAACTCATAATGAAGGTACTGGTATGGTAATCAAGATTGTTTTACTTCTAAATTTCAACTGTATATCTGGCAAGGGGAAAGCTATCTGGGCAAATTGAAGCTTTTGAAGGAGACAGTTGACCACTTATTGAGTCTTAATCAACAGAATACTGACGCATTGGTCCACAATTAAGAGTCTATAATTACCAGCTAATCACCTATTAATTGTATATTGATCTTGAGTTGATTTATTATATGATAATCTTGATTTTATTTAGATTTTTATCATAAGCAGTATAAATAAATTATAGTTGAACTGTAGCATTTATTATTTTGGCATAACCATAGAATGTATTTGAGTAGTGACAGTACGGAGAACTTGTGCACCTGCGAGTGAACGAGAAAGCCTGAGACAACATTTTTGTTTTAAGCTGTATTGTGCTTGCTAGTTTCAGAGTTTTGAGTAATGTGCGCTAGGGTTACAAGACAGGAGTCAGCAGTGGTACTAGCTGAACGCTGTGTGTGTGAGCAGTAACTCAGAAGGGCTTTTTAGCATCTTGTTTCTGGGTTTAACAATGTGATTTTGTTCAGCATTAAGGGTACAGAGTTGTAGGTGATCTCTTTTAAGAGATCAACAGGGGGAATGTTGAGAATATAAAACAAAATCTTACATAATAAAGTAATTAACAAATTAATAATTGTATAGACGATACTAATGTGTTAGGTCTTAGAGTTAACAATATGATACTGGCGTGCGTTCAGAAAGAAGGCATTTTCCCAACCATAGAAAGTTTCAGTTGACCTGGACAAAAGTGCAACAAAATAGAAAAGAAAGGGCAAGTTGTTCTACAAAACCGATTAAAACTAGAAAATTAGGTCCAAAGAGACAAAGAACTTCATGTTTGGAAGCTATCTGATTAAGGGCAAGGACAGGTAACAAAGGGATGGTTCAAAGTGAGACTTCTAACGCAAGCGTGTGAAAATACAGTCTTATGTATTTATTAGTAGTATGAATCATAAGTGTGTGACTGGTGTTGAATTAATTAAAGTAATTAGCACAATCATTTGCGCCAGTTAACATATATTAAATGGAGGTGTGTATTACAAAAGTTTACTAACTTAGATAAGTCATAAGTATTAGACTAACTTAGTGAATTTGAGTGTCTTAATGAACTAACCTTTAATAGAGGAACATGTAGGTGTGTGTACTACTTACATGAAATCATGAATTGCAGAATGATGCTAGCTATAAGCGTTGCTAATCATATACAATTTAGACTGAGCATATATTGATTAGGCCTCATGTTGATGATTAAGTATGTAGCAGATCAAAGCATTAATACTGAATATATTCAGCGTAGATTAGTCTTTATTATTGACAAACAAGTGTAATATGTGTAAAATTGTTTGATTCCCTAAGAACATTAAGTTAGAAAAGTATGTGTGTGTGCAATCAGTAACAGCAGAAGGCATTCAAACTTGAAGATGAATTTTGTAAAATTTGTGTGCGGATGAAGGAGCCACCCCTCCCCTGGCATAGAGTTGAAAAAATGTTCGTAACACTTCACATATAAAGATGTAAGACTTTGAAAATGTATTTTTTTGTTTTGAAATTTTGTAGTTACATTTTCTTACTGTTTTCAATGTTTTCAGCCTCTTAAGCAAATATGGTGATTAAGAGTTCATGAAAACTGCTCAAAACGCTTCTCTGCCACGATAGAATACTGTTTTCAGAAGCTGGTTTAAGAGTTTATGCAAACAGCTCAAAGCAGCAAAAACGCTTCTCTGCCACGCTAAGTTAAAATGCTTTTTTCAAATGCTGCAAGACAACATGGCAATGTACAAATGCAGTTTTGTGTAATTCGGTCAGATAAATCGTCATTCTCTCCTGGGACAGTGCAAAAAAGATGTTGCAAGATGTTTGTATCTCATTTTTCTGTTTTTTTAAGGTCTGAAAAATCGTCATTCTCTCCTGGGACAGTGCAATAGAGTTGATGCAAGAAGTTTGTATCTCATTTTTCTGTTCTTTACAGAAGAGTAAGAAAAGGTATTTTTTCGTTTTGAAATAATGTACTTACATTTTCTTACTGTTTTCAATGTTTTCAGCCTCTTAAGCAAATATGGTGATTAAGAGTTCATGCAAACTGCTCAAAGCAGCAAAAATGCTTTTCTGCCACGCTAAGTCAAAATGCTGTCAAGATGTCATTCTCTCCTGGGAAGATGTATGAATCTCATTTTTCTGTTCTTGTTCACATTTAAAGATGTAAAAACACTTCTCTGCCATGCTAAGTTAAAATGCTGTTTTCACAGGCTGATTTCAGAGGTCATGCGACCAGCTCAAAGCAGCAAAAATGAGTCTCTGCCACGCTAAATCAAAATGCTGTTTTAAGATGCAGTAAGACAAGATGGCAATGTGTCACAGTTTTGGCATGGCAAAGTTTTGTCACGCTCCACGGCGGCACGCACCGCCCCGCCCTGTCTCGGACTTATCAGGAAGCCCCACGGCGATCGGATTGACAATTGCATTCAGCTGTGGGGCTTCCTACAAAAGCGCGCCCGTGAGAGACACTAGTCGCGGGTTATTGATGATGTTCATATCGGTTGCGTCCCTACGCTCCGCCAGTCGTCTCGCGTCCCTACGCGCCTCACCTTGTTGGTGCTCCATGCCCGTCGCGTCCCTACGCGCCTCTCTGCATATCGCGTCCCTGCGCGCCTCACTTTCCAGGTATCGCTCTTTCAGTTACTTCCGTGTTTGGTTTCTTTTCTACCCGTTTTCGGCTTCGGTTTAGTTTGTTTCCCACCTGTTTTCGTGTTTGTTTTGTACCCGTTTTCGGCTCCGGCTTAGTTGATGTTTCCCACCTGTTTTCGGTCCCGGCTGTTTTTCCGTTGGCTGTGTTTGCTAAGAATAACCCGCCAACATGGAGACGGCAGGTTTTCCCGATTGGTCGTTCCTCCTTAGCCATTTCAACGGCGACCCTGCCCAATGCCGACCTTTCGTAGAGAATTTCATTCGTTATTTTTGTTTAGTTCCGTTTGAGACCGAGTATGCCAGGGTGTCATTGGTGGTTCTTCACCTATCCGATGAGGCCTTAACGTGGGCAACTCAGATGGCCGATGCTTCGGGGCAGCTCTTAGAGATGCTGGAGATCGCTTTTGGCTCCCCACGGGGCTTCCCGGGCATCGAAGCCACGGGTTTTGAACCCGTTCGCCCTGTCTGGCCTACCCTCGTTGGTCAAGTGCTGGATCACCAGCTTGCCACCAGCCGGACTGCTCCGATCAAGCGTCAGCGAGCGCATGTCATGTCCGATAGTCGTGTTTCCAACCCCTCTAGTTCCGTATCCGAACGTCTAGTTGTGGGTAAACTTGAGTCAAACCGACCTAGTTCCGTGCTCGAACCATTAGTTGTGGATGTTCGTGAGGCCGACCGTTGTAGTCCTGTAGTTGACCTTCAGGTGTCTCATAGTGATGTGCCCATTCCTGCACCACGGACTTTTGCGAAACGGACAGTCACGTCACCCCCAGTCGTGCCCACTCCTGCACCACGAACATTCCTGCAAGTGCATGCTCCCAGGCTTTCTGTTGCAGTTCCAGTGGCTGCATCCAGAGCATCAGCAATTCCAGTGGCTGCATCAAGGGCGTCAGCAGTTCCAGTGGCTGCATCCAGGGCATCAGCAGTTCCAGTGGCTGCATCCAGGACATCAGCAGTTCCAGTGGCTGCATCCAGGGCATCAGCAGTTCCAGTGGCTGCATCCAGAGCGTCAGCAGTTCCAGTGGCTGCATCAAGGGCGTCAGCAGTTCCAGTGGCTGCATCCAGGGCGTCAGCAGTTCTAGTGGCTGCATCCAGGGCGTCAGCAGTTCCAGTGACTGCATCCAGGGCGTCAGCAGTTCCAGTGGCTGCTTCCAGGGCGTCAGCAGTCTGAGGCCTTCCCAGAGGCCGTGCGCTCGACAGAGACCCGTCCAGAGAACGTCTCTTCCAAAGAGACTCGTCCAGAGAACGTCTCTTCCAAAGAGACCCGTCCAGAGAACGTCTCTTCCACGGAGACCCGTCCAGAGACCGTCTCCTCCACGGAGACCCGTCCAGAGACCGTCTCCTCCACGGTAGACCCGTCCAGAGACCGTCTCCTCCCACGGAGACCCGTCCAGAGACCGTCTCCTCCACGGAGACCCGTCCAGAGACCGTCTTCCTCCACGGAGACCCGTCCAGAGACCGTCTCCTCCACGGAGACCCGTCCAGAGACCGTCTCCCCCTCCACGGAGGGAGATCCAGAGACCGTCCACTCTTCAGCTTTCTCAGCGTCTCGTCCACGGACTCTGCTTCTCAGCGTCTCGTCCAACGACTCTGCTTCTCAGCGTCTCGTCCATGACCCTGCTCTCCAGCAGCTCGTCCACGACCCTGCTCTCCAGCAGCTCGACCACGACCCTGCTCTCCAGCAGCTCGTCCAATGCGGGACCCTGCTCACCAGCCGCTCGTCGTCGACTCTGCTCACCAGCCCTCTCGTCGTCGACTCTGCTCACCAGCCGCTCGTTGTCGACTCAGCTCACCAGCCGCTCGTCGTCGACTCAGTTCACCCAGCAGCTCGTCCACGACCCTGCTCTCCAGCAGCTCGTCCACGACCCTGCTCTCCAGCAGCTCGACCACGACCCTGCTCTCCAGCTGCTCGTCGTCGACTCTGCTGTCCAGCCGCTCGTCGTCGACTCAGTTCACCAGCCGCTCGTCGTCGACTCTGCTCTCCAGCCTCCCGTCGTCGACTCTGCTCTCCAGCAGCTTGCCCACGACTTTGCTCTCCAGCAGCTCGCCCACGGCCCTGCTCTCCAGCAGCTCGTCCACGACCCTGCTCTCCAGCCGCTCGTCGTCGACTCTGCTCTCCAGCCGCTCGTCGTCGACTCTGCTCTCAAGCAGCTCGTCCACGACTCTGCTCTCCAGCAGCTCGTCCACGACTCTGCTCTCCAGCAGCTCGTCCACGACTCTGCTCTCCAGCAGCTCGTCCACGACTTTGCTCTCCAGCAGCTTGTCCACGACTCTGCTCTCCAGCCGCTCGTCGTCGACTCAGTTCACCAGCCGCTCGTTGTCGACTCAGTTCACTAGCCGCTCGTCGTCGACTCCGCTCTCCAGCCTCTCGTCGTCGACTCCGCTCTCCAGCCTCCCGTCGTCGACTCCGCTATCCAGTCTCCCGTCGTCGACTCCGCTATCCAGTCTCCCGTCGTCGACTCCGGTCGTCTTGGGGGGGGGCTCTGTCACGCTCCACGGCGGCACGCACCACCCCGCCCTGTCTCGGATCTATCAGGAAGCCCCACAGCGATCGGATTGACGATTGCATTCAGCTGTGGCGCTTCCTACAAAAGCGCACCCGTGAGAGACACTATTGATGCGGGTTATTGATGATGTTGATATCGGTTGCGCCCACGACCCTGCTCTCCAGCAGCTCTCCCACGACCCTGCTCTCCAGCAGCTCGCCCACGACCCTGCTCTCCAGCAGCTCGCCCACGACCCTGCTCTCCAGCAGCTCGTCCACGACTCTGCTCTCCAGCAGCTTGTCCACGACTCAGTTCACCAGCCTCCCATCGTCGACTCCGCTCGTCAGCCGCCTGACTGCTGGCGGTCCCCTCCTAGAGTCCGCCCGGCGAGGCGACCCCCTGAGATGGTCCTGCACCCGGGGGTCCCTTTCTGGAGTCCTAACTCCGTCTCGGACTCCTTGGGGTCCCCCCGCTCTGTCATGCTCCACGGCGGCACGCACCGCCCTGTCTCGGACCTATCAGGAAGCTTTTGTAGGAAGCCCCACAGCTGAATGCAATCGTCAATCCGATCGCTGTGGGGCTTCCTACAAAAGCGTGCCCGTGAGAGACACTATTGATGCGGGTTATTGACGATGTTCATATCGGTTGCATCCCTACGCTCCGCCAGTCGTCTCGCGTCCCTACGCGCCTCACCTTGTTGGTGCTCCATGCCCGTCGCATCCCTACGCGCCTCTCTGCATATCGCGTCCCTACGCGCCTCACTTTCCAGGTATCGCTCTTTCAGTTGTCGTGTTTCTTTTCTACCCGTTTTCGGCTTCGGCTTAGTTTGTTTCCAACCTGTTTTTGTGTTTGTTTTGTACCCATTTTCGGCTTTGGCTTAGTTTATGTTTCCCACCTGTTTTCGGTCCCGACTGTTTTTCCATTCGCTGTGTTTGCTCTGTTAATAAATCCTTTCTTTTTTGAACCTGCGTTCGTCTTCTTGCCTGTTAGACACCCCGTACGTTACAAGTTTTGTGTAATTCATTCAGACAAATAGTCATTCTCTACTTGGGACAGTGCAAAAACGTGATGCAAGATGTTTGTTTCTCAATTTTGTGTTCTTGTTCACATTTAAAGATGTAAGAGTTAAAAAACGTATTTTTTCATTTTGAAATAATGTACTTACATTTTCTTACTTTTTTTCAATGTTTCAGCCTCTTAAGCAAATTAGGTGATTAAGAGTTCATGCAAACTGGTTTAAGAGTTCCCAGATGCTTCAAGACAAGATGACTATGTACACAGGCAGTTTTGTGCAATTTGGTCAGATAAATGGTCATTCTCTCCTGGGACAGAGCAAAAAACGTGATGCAAGATGTTTGTTTCTCAATTTTGTGGTCTTGCTCACATTTAAAGATGTAAGAGTTAGAAAATGTATTTCTTCATTTTGAAATAATGTAGTTACATTTTCTTACTTGTTTCAATGTTTTCAGCCTCTTAAGCTAATATGGTGATCAAGAGTTCATGGAAACTGCTCAAAGCAGCAAAACACTTCTGCTTCTGCTGTTTTAAGATGCAGTAAGACAAGATGGCAATGTGGCACAGTTTTGTCATGGCAGAGTTCTAGCATGCAAAGTTTTGTGTAATTCGTTCAGGCAACCCATTCTCATTCTCACTCAGAGCAGTGAAAACGCAGTAAAAACGCATGTCTGCCATGCTAAGTCAAAATGCAATGTACACATGCAGCTTTGTGTAATTCGTTCAGACAACGGTCATTCTATTCTGGATCAGTGCAACAGCCTGCTGCAAGATTGTTGTATATCATTTTTCTTTTCTTCTTCACATGTAAAGATTGAAGAGTTTGCAAATGTATTTTTTCGTTTTGAAATAATGTTGTTACATTTTCTTGCTGTTTTATATGTTTTCAGCCTGCTAAGCAACTACGGTGATTGCGAGTTCATGCAAACAGCTGAAAGCATCAAAAACGCTTCTCTGCCACGCGAAGTCAAAATGCTGTTTTCAGATGCTGTAAGAAAACATGGCCAAGCGCACATGCAGTTTTGTGTAATTCGTTTAGACAAACGGTCATTCTCTTCTGGATCAGTGCAACAGCCTGCTGCAAGATTGTTGTATATCATTTTTCTGTTCATCTTCACATGTAAAGATTTAAGAGTTTGCAAATGTATTTTTTCGTTTTGAAATAATATTGTTACATTTTCTTGCTGTTTTCTATATTTTCAGCCTATGGTGATTGCGAGTTTATGCAAACAGCTGAAAGCAGCAAAAACGCTTCTCTGCCACGCTGAGTCAAAATGCTGTTTTCAGATGCTGTAAGAGAACATTGCAATGTACACATGCAGCTTTGTGTAATTCGTTCAGACAAATGGTCATTCTCTTCTGGATCAGTGCAAAAACGTGCTGCAAAGTTAGATGTATATCATTTGTCTGGTCTTCACATGTAAAATGTAAGAGTTTGAAAATGTATTTTTTCGTTTTGAAATAATGTTGTTACATTTTCTTGCTGTTTTCTATATTTTTAGCCTATGGTGATTAAGAGTTCATGCAAACAGCTCAAAGCAGCAAAAACGCTTCTCAGCCACGCTAAGTCAAAATGCTGTTATCAGATGCTGTAAGAGAACACGGCAATGTAGACATGCAGTCTTTTGCAAGTGTTCCAGAGGACAAATTCTGTTTTTTGGTAAGAGTGCAAAAACGTGCAGCAGGACGGTTGTATATCATTTTTCTGTTCTTCTTCACATGTAAAGATTTAAGAGTTTGCTAATTTATTTTTTCGTTTTCAAATAAAGCTGTTACATTTTCTTGCTGTTTTCTATATTTTCAGCCTATGGTAATTGCGAGTTCATGCAAACAGCTGAAAGCAGTGAAAACGCTTCTCTGCCACCCTAAGTTAAACTGCTGTTTAAGACTTCAAGCAAAATGTTCAAAGCATCAAAAACGCTTCTCTGCCACGCCAGGTCAAAATGCTGTTTTCAGATGCTGCAAGACAACATGGCAATGTACACATGCAGTTTTTTGTAATTCGGACAGCCACAAGATCAGTGCAACAACCTGTTTACAGTCTGTTAATCAACTATGGTGATTAAGAGTTCATGCAAACAGCTCAAAGCAGCAAAAACGCTTCTCTGCCACGCTTAGTCAAAATGCTGTTATCAGATGCTGTAAGAGAACACGGCAATGTAGACATGCAGTCTTTTGCAAGTGTTTCAGAGGACAAATTCTGTTTTTTGGTAAGAGTGCAAAAACGTGCAGCAGGACAGTTGTATATCATTTTTCTTTTCTTCTTCACATGTAAAGGTTGAAGAGTTTGCAAATTTATTTTTTCGTTTTGAAATAATGTTGTTACATTTTCTTGCTGTTTTATATGTTTTCAGCCTGCTAAGCAACTACGGTGATTGCGAGTTCATGCAAACAGCTGAAAGCATCAAAAACGCTTCTCTGCCACGCGAAGTCAAAATGCTGTTTTCAGATGCTGTAAGAAAACATGGCCAAGCGCACATGCAGTTTTCTGTAATTTGTTTAGACAAACGGTCATTCTCTTCTGGATCAGTGCAACAGCCTGCTGCAAGATTGTTGTATATCATTTTTCTGTTCTTCTTCACATGTAAAGATTTAAGAGTTTGCAAATTTATTTTTTCATTTTGAAATAAAGTTGTTACATTTTCTTGCTGTTTCATATGTTTTCAGCCTGTTAAGCAACTACGGTGATTGCGAGTTCATGCAAACAGCTGAAAGCATCAAAAACAGTTTTGTGTAATTCGTTCAGACAAATGGTCATTCTCTTCTGGATCAATGCAAAAACGTGCTGCAAAGTTAGTTGTATATCATTTTTCTGTTCTTCTTCACATGTAAAAATGTAAGAGTTTGAAAATGCATTTTTTTTTTTAAATAATGTTGTTACATTTTTTTGCTGCTTTCTATGTTTTCAGCCTGTGGTGATTAAGAGTTCAAGCAAAAAGTTCAAAGCATCAAAAATGCTTCTCTGCCACGCTAAGTCAAAATGCTGTTTTCAGATGCTGTAAGAGAACACGGCAGTGTACACATGCAGTCTTTTGCAAGATTGTTGTAACTCATTTTTATTTTAAGTTAAGCAACTACGTTGATTGCAAGTTCATGCAAACAGCTGAAAGCATTAAAAACGCTTCTCTGCCATGCTATGTCAAAATGCTGTTTTCAGATGCTGTAAGGCAACATGGCCAAGTGTGACGCCCCCAAAGTGTCATCACATTTGTGTGAGTAAGTTTTTGTTGGACTGTTTGTATTTTTGTATTAGTTAAGTGTATCTGCCATTTGGTACTACCTTAATAAGCTTCAGACAGGTATGTTTGATTGTTTTTAGTACTGCCAGTAGGTGACAGTGTAGCGTTGGCTAATCGGCGACAAGCTGTGGCAGCCTCCATTTTCCCCTCAGACCAGAGAGGCACTCGTGAAGGCAAGCCATGGTCTCTGTCACATGTTTTCAACCCTGCATTCCAGGTCTCACGCCTTGGGACCTGTAACATAATTTTGGAGGCACCGCTGGGATCAGCATTATGATGGTGATGCTGGTCTACAAATCAACGAACCCTAAGACGAGTGCTGGTGAGGAGGCGATCGAGTAGACGCTGACGGATTCAGGAGCGGGTAGTGGTCAAGGAAGCGGTGAGCAGTGTTCGTGAGCAGCGGAGTGCGTGCAAAGAGACAAAGAGAGAAAGGAACTGGAATGGAAGATTCGGAAAAGTCTACACACCTTGACGATTGACGAACTCTTCAAAGTCATTCAGTTCATCACAGAGGTACCCGAGTTGGAACCCAAGACAGTAGATCTAGACGACGAGGAAGGGTGCGTCGAACACATCTGTGCCTATATGCAGTGTCAAACTTTGCTTGATCTAGAGGACAAGGGGTTTTCACAGCTGCTAATGCTTAAAGATGCTGTTGATGAGCTTATGCAGTGCCGTACGTCTACTGTAGTGGGTCCACCTGTGGGTTCCGAGGTGACAATAAATATGCCAGAGCAGGTCCAATCGCACACAGTCCAAATTAGCCGCACGCCAGTACATTCACCTGCAAAAGTAGGACATGCCACTAGTGAACGGTTACCAGTGACAGCCACTAGTTCCAGCACTCACACACATGAATACCAGCAGTTGTTGACTAGTTTTTAAGAATTAGGTAGAAAGCTAGCAATGTATAAAGTGTCCTCTCCCAGTTTTGAACTCAGCCGACAGCCACACACAGAGCAATCTGGTAGTACACCACCTACCCTGATCAATGAACCTCCTTTACTCCACAAACCTGAAGCAGTAGTTTCAGTCAGAGATCTGTCATTTCTACAACGTAGAGAGTTTACAGTTCATGGGGGGCAGGTAGGTGGACACTACATCTGACATTAGCTACAGCAGTGTGTCCAAACAAATTGATGAAGGACTTAAAGCAAACCACACTGAAAGTGAGATCATCCAAGGTGTGCTGCGCATTGTAAAACCAGGACAGTTCAAAGACATGCTGATAAATAAAGCAGATTTGACTGTGGCAGAGTTTAAAAGTTTTCTCCAGTCACACTTGGGTGAAAAGAGCAGTACTGAGCTGTTCCAAGAGCTCATGAGCACCAGGCAATATGAACATGAAACACCACAGCAGTTTCTATATCGACTCATTGGTTTGAAGCAAAAAGTGATGTTTGTATCCAGACAGGCTAACACAGACATTGAGTATGAGCCACAGAACATCCAGAATGTGTTCCTCCGTACGATCTATCAAGGCATCACCCCAAAATACAGTGATGTAAGAAATGAGCTAAAGCCGTTGCTGTCTGATCCTACTGTCTCAGATGAAATGTTGTTGAAATGCATAATCAAAGCAATGAGCGATGAAAGTGAGAGGCAGCGTAGACTGGGTCAGGCTCCACGTCAAAAAGTAACCATAGCTCGCAGTGCTCAACTTGAGTCTGTAACAGAAAACAAAGTGGAGACTACAGAAAAAAAACAAACGAAGAGTCTACAAGAACTGGGTGCTCAAGTGGAAGCTCTAACAAATGCTATAGAGGCCATGAAACAAGCCAGATGTACAGAGATGTCTTGTAAGTGTACGGCGGGCAAGACCTTGCCACTACAGACGAGAAGGAGTTACAGGTGCCCTAAATGTACAGAACAGGATGTCACCAGCTGCACTCACTGTTTTGCATGTGGGGAGGAGGGTCACAGGGCTGTGGGATGTTTAAAGAAGCAGGCAAGAGGAGAAAAACGTTCCCAGGCCTGGCCACAGACCAAATCACACCAGCAGAAACAGACAGAGTTCAGTCAACTTGAACTAAATCATGCCAGTGCCAGCAGTACAGCCTTATACCATGTGTCCGATATGGCCAGTTCTCCAGATGACAAGGTTGCTGAGTTGGTGGGTAGTAAGTGCTTGCTTAAGTGCTACATGAATGGATACGCTGCCAATGTTTTACTAGATACAGGAGCACAAGTGAGTATCCTGGATCGTAGTTGGAGGCAAACATATTTACCCGATCTCACTGTTAAACCACTCAGTGAGCTTATGGGCACCAAACCTCTCAATGTTCTGGCAGTAAATGGAGACACAGTTCACTTTGATGGTTGGGTTGAGGTCACAGTGAATCTGCCTGGCAATAGTGACCCCAATTTGTCAATACAAGTGCCATTTCTTGTGGGCAGCATGCCATTGGAACGCCCAATCCTCGGATTCAATGTAATAGAGCAGCTGATAAAGGGGCAACAGAGTGGGGCAAAGATCCTGGCCACAATTGCTAACCTGTTGAGTGGAGCAATGGAAATAGAAGATGACAAGGCTAATGCAATCATAAACTTTATTCAGACACAGAGAACTGACAGGGTAGTCCCTGCCCTGGTAAAAGTGGGTTGGCAGGATGTTGTCATTCGGGCAGGCCAAGTAGCCCATGTCAAATGTAAGCTACCAGATACCCTTCAGTCGCCAGTCTCAGTAGTGTTGTTTGAGCCAAGTCAAGAGAGCATACAACTTGAGAAGCTGGATGTTGGAGATGGATTAATTGAGGTCTGCCATGCAAAGAGTTCATTTGTCCATGTTCCTGTAGGAAATCACAATAAGCATGATGTCACACTGCCCCGACGAACGGCACTCGGACGTGTTCAGCCCATAGCAGGTATAGTGCACACAAACCACCCAGAGCCAGCCAAACAGATGTCTGTTTCTGAAGTGAGCATCCCAATAGCTGAACCCATTCCTCCGGTTCATCCAAAAGAGTTGGGGAGCCGATGGAACCCTCCAGTTGACATAAGCCACCTCACTGTGGAGCAACAAAGTATAGTAAGGGAAATGCTGTTTGAGGAGTCCAACGCGTTTGCCTTGGATGACAATGATATGGGTTGTATTCCTAGTCTGCAGCTCTCCATCACTTTAAAGGATGACATCCCAGTTCAGCGTCCCTCCACATCCATTCCAAAGCCACTTCATCAGGAGGTAAAGCAGTACATCCAAGATCTCCTAGCACGTGGCTGGATAGTGAAATCTAAGTCCCTTTATTCGGCACCTGTTGTGTGTGTAAGGAAGAAAGATGGCACGCTCAGGCTGTGCATTGATTACCGGCTCCTCAATCAGAAAACTGTTCCCGATAGGCACCCTCTTCCTCGGATTCAGGATCTCCTCGATACCCTTGGTGGGTACTCATGGTTCTCAATCCTTGACCAGGGAAAGGCATACCATCAGGGATTCATGGCCGAGGGGTCTCGTCACCTGACAGCCTTCATCACCCCATGGGGCCTACATGAGTGGGTGAGGATTCCCTTCGATCTGACTAATGCTCCAGCTGCCTTTCAGAGGAGTATGGAGGAGATGCTTGACGAGCTCCGGGATGAATGCTGCATTCCTTATTTAGATGATGTACTCTGTTATGCTCGGACATTTAAAGATCATGTTGAAGTTCTGAGGAAAGTCCTGAAGGCTTTGCAGAGACATGGTGTGAAACTGAGACCCACAAAGTGCGAGCTATTCAAGCGAGAGGTCAGATATGTTGGACGACTGGTATCAGCTGAAGGTGTTCGCATTGACCCCAAAGATATTGAAGCTGTTACAGCCTTGCAAGATAGGACACCTACTACGGTTGGCGAAGTCCGAAGACTTCTGGGCTTCCTCAGCTATTACCGTGCATATATACAGGACTTCTCCCGACTTGCTGGTCCATTGTATGAACTGCTACATGTAGAAAATGGAAAAGTGGCTGCACAACCAAGTAAGTCGAGGCGTGAAACCAAAAAGGGTGCTCAGTTACCCTCAAGGACCCCGATTGAATGGACTGATGAGCACCAGAAAGTTTTGGAGAGACTGATCAACACTCTAGTAAATCCTCCTGTGCTTGCCTACCCAGACTCCCATTTACGCTCCACACCGACGCCTCCGAGAGAGGGCTTGGGGCAGTCCTATACCAGCGGCAGGGTGGGAAGATGAGAGTTATTGGGTATGGTTCGAGAACCCTGACTCAAGCAGAGAAGAACTACAGGCTTCATTCCAGGAAGCTTGAGTTCCTAGCCCTAAAGTGGGCTATCAGTGATAAGTTTCGGGATTATTTGTCCTACGCCTCGCATTTCACAGTGTACACCGACAATAATCCTCTAACTTACGTCCTAAGCACTGCCAAGTTGAATGCTGCGGGCCACAGGTGGATTGGTGAGCTGTCTGATTTTAGATTCAACATTAAGTATCGACCAGGCAAAGTGAATGTGGATGCGGACACATTGTCGCGATGCCCTCTTGATGTAGACAGTTATGTTACTGAGTACACAGAGGAATTGACAAGAGAAACTGTCAGTGCTATATGGGAAGGTGGCAAGGCTGCAAAGAACCAAGATGTTGCATGGGTTGCAGCACTGAACCTGTCCACAAGTGACTCACTTGAACAGAGCAACATGAACCTCCTGTCTGAAATTGATCATGATGAGCTAGTGAAAGCCCAACGGTCAGATCTAGTTGTTGGCCCAATAATAGAGCTGAAAGAAAAGAGCAAAGTATTGACTAATGAGATGAAACAAGGTGTGGGTGGTGCATCCAAACGGCTGATACATGAATGGAGCAAATTGTGTCTTGAGAATGGTCATTCCAGAACCAGGCACAGATGCCAGCTCGTACTTCCTGCCCAGTACAAGCAGGAAGTCCTGCAACACTTGCATGACAAAATGGGCCATGTGGGCACAGAAAAAGTCCTAAACTTGGCCAGAGAACGTTTTTATTGGCCGTTTATGAAAAACGAAATAGAAGCCTATGTGACCAGATTCTGCCATTGCATAAAACAAAAGAAACCAGTCACTCATGTAAGAGCACCTATGGGTAGCATTACCACCACCTCACCCTTCGAACTTGTGTCCATTGACTTCTTACACCTTGAGCCGAGCAAAGGTGGCTTTGAGTATGCACTTGTTGTAGCTGATCACTTCACAAGGTTCGCAAAGGTGTATGCAACCAAGGATAAATCCGCAAAGACAGCTGCGGAACGGATCTTCAATGATTTTATTCTCAGATTTGGGTTTCCTAACAGGTTGCACCACGATCAAGGTCGTGAGTTCGAAAATGAACTGTTCCGAACTTTGCAAAAGTTAGCAGGTGTGGGGCACTCGAGGACCAGTGTGTATCATCCCCAGGGCAACCCAGCTGAACGGTTCAACAGAACCCTGCTACAAATGCTGAGAACACTGGAGGAGACAGAGAAAACCCGATGGAGGGAACATCTGCCGCAAATTGTACATGCCTATAACTGTACCCGGCATGAAGCAACTGGGTTTTCACCGTTCTTCCTGTTGTACGGCCGGCATCCCCGTCTCCCAGTCAACATATTGTTCCGTCTAGGGGTAGATGAAGATGTTCAGACACCAAAGAGTTATGCTGAGAAATGGAGAAAGAGAATGACCGAGGCTTACCGCATAGCATCTTAAAATGGGAAGCGATCCAGTGCACGCGGGAAAAAGTACTATGACCGACATCTGAAGGGAGTACTGTTACAACCAGGAGACCGTGTATTGGTACGGAACCCGAGTGAGAGAGGAGGTCCCGGGAAGTTAAGATCGTATTGGGAGAAGACCATTCACGTGGTGAAAGAACAAGTCCACGACAATCCTGTATACAAAGTAACCCCTGAAAATGATGAATCAAAAACACGTATCTTACATCGAAACTTGCTGCACTTGGTTAATGACTTACCTGTAGGCCTGCCCTTAACTCCAGAAACACACTGTTCGAAAAGAGAAGTCGAAAAAACAAAGCCTGAGACTTTCAAAAAAATCCACCTCAAGCAGTGAGACCGATGACGACGAGAGACCCACCTATTGGTTGGAGAATACCACTGAGAAATGAGCAAGTTGTACCAGATAGGATACCTACCCGTGACAACCCAAGACATCATGTACCTATCTGCGCTCAACAAAAGACTCCAGTCCAATTAAAACCTGTGGGAGAAACCAAGAGAAAAACAGTACTGACAGCATTCCTGATGGAAACGCCGTCTGCGATGAACCTGTAAGAGAGAAAGAGCCGAACGAAGGGCGATACCGGTTGAGGAAGCTGAGAGAGTGGATTATGCTATTGGAGAAAGTGAAGCAGAAGACTTTCAAGCAGACCCAAGAGTGTCGGAAGATGAGAGGGAAACTGAGCCAGAGGGTGACCTTGCAATGGACTATAGTTATCCCCCTAGTACTCCGACCCCCAATACAGACATTCAGTCTCAACCAGTTAGGAGATCTACACGGCCTAAAAGGCCAACACACAGGTTTACCTACCCTATCTTGGGCACGCCTGAATTTAGGCCGCACACACACCTTAGTACCCTAGGAGTTGCTGGGGACACACTTACACCAGTTTGGGGAATTCCACCCTTTTACATTTGATACATACACAACCATTCACCCCACTTCAGTCCCACCCTATGCCATGTCTATGGTAGTTTATTGAAGAGGTATGTAAATGTGGATAGTTAAATGGCTAATCTGGAAAAAGAGAAGAATGTGTTGTGTATCTGTTTTGGTAATGTCAGGAGCCATTTAATTTTGTCCGGGAGCGTGTGATGCCCCCAAAGTGTCATCACATTTGTGTGAGTAAGTTTTTGTTGGACTGTTTGTATTTTTGTATTAGTTAAGTGTATCTGCCATTTGGTACTACCTTAATAAGCTTCAGGCAGGTATGTTTGATTGTTTTTAGTACTGCCAGTAGGTGGCAGTGTAGCGTTGGCTAATCGGCGACAAGCTGTGGCAGCCTCCATTTTCCCCTCAGACCAGAGAGGCATTCGTGAAGGCAAGCCATGGTCTCTGTCACATGTTTTCAACCCTGAATTCCAGGTGAGGTTTGTGTTTAATAATGCACAAAAGCATTTCCAACATAGTTAATACACTATATGGTTCAGGAATTGTACTCTGGGTTAAGCTGTGGGTTGAATAAAAGTTGTTAGATGGTAAAGATGAAGTCAGTGGGAGTCTGCGCGTAAGACGGCAGCCACGTGGCGAGTGAGTTAAACAATCGTGCTCCAGTTAGACTGTTAGTAGTCAGAAAATTTTTGTAAATAATGTTTTAATTAATTGTAGAGTGTTTTATACATGTATTGTTCTGTTTATTTCCCAATTTGTACTGTTTAAATAATATTTCTTAGCGAACTGTCTCGAGATCTTGGTCATTAGCGAACTATATTATTATTTAACAGTAATAGGCTACGGATGAGCAAAGGGTTTTTGGAAAGTATTTGTTTTGATTGAAATGCATGTAAATGGAGATTGTTTTGACAATGCAAAAGGAAAGTTAAATAAACTCAGACCAGAGAGGCATTCGTGAAGGCAAGCCATGGTCTCTGTCACATGTTTTCAACCCTGAATTCCAGGTCTCACGCCTTGGGACCTGTAACACAAGCACACATGCAGTTTTGTGTAATTCGTTCAGACAAATGGTCATTCTCTTCTGGATCAGTGCAAAAACGTGCAGCAAAATTAGTTGTATATCATTTGTCTGGTCTTCACATGTAAAATGTAAGAGTTTGAAAATGTATTTTTTCGTTTTGAAAAAATGTTGTTACATTTTCTTGCTGTTTTCTATATTTTCAGCCTATCCAGCTGAAAGCATCAAAAACGCTTCTCTGCCACTCTAAGTCAAAATGCTGTTTTCAGATGCTGTAAGAGAACATTGCAATGTACACATGCAGCTTTGTGTAATTCGTTCAGACAAATGGTCATTCTATTCTGGATCAGTGCAACAGCCTGCTGCAAGATTGTTGTTTATCATTTTTCTGTTCTTCTTCACATGTAAAGATTTAAGAGTTTGCAAATGTATTTTTTCGTTTTGAAATAATGTTGTTACATTTTCTTGCTGTTTTATATGTTTTCAGCCTATGGTGATTAAGAGTTCATGCAAACAGCTCAAAGCAGCAAAAACGCTTCTCTGCCACGCTAAGTCAAAATGCTGTTTTCAGATGCTGTAAGGCAACATGGCCAAGCGCACATGCAGTTTTGTGTAATTCGTTTAGACAAATGGTCATTCTCTTCTGGATCAGTGCAAAAACGTGCTGCAAAGTTAGTTGTATATCATTTTTTCTGTTCTTCTTCACATGTAAAGATGTAAGAGTTTGAAAATGCATTTTTTTGTTTTGAAATAATGTTACATTTTTTTGCTGCTTTCTATGTTTTCAGCCTTTATTTTCTCGTCTTGAAACAATGTAATTAGGTTGTCTTACTGTTTTCAATGTTTACAGCCTGTTAATCAACTATGGTGATTAAGAGTTCATGCAAACAGCTGAAAGCTGCAAAAACGCTTCTCTGCCACGCTAAGTCAAAATGCTGTTATCAGATGCTGTAAGAGAACACGGCAATGTAGACATGCAGTCTTTTGCAAGTGTTTCAGAGGACAAATTCTGTTTTTTGGTAAGAGTGCAAAAACGTGCAGCAGGACAGTTGTATATCATTTTACTGTTCTTCTTCACATGTAAAGATTTAAGAGTTTGCAAATGTATTTTTTCGTTTTGAAATAATGTTGTTACATTTTCTTGCTGTTTTCTATATTTTCAGCCTATGGTGATTGCGAGTTCATGCAAACAGCTGAAAGCAGCAAAAACGCTTCTCTGCCACCCTAAGTCAAAATGCTGTTTTCAGATGCTGTAAGACAACATGGCCAAGCGCACATGCAGTTTTGTGTAATTCTTTTATACAAATGGTCATTCTCTTCTGGATCAGTGCAACAGCCTGCTGCAAGATTGTTGTATATCAGCATGTAGACATGCAGTCTTTTGCAAGTGTTTCAGAGGACAAATTCTGTTTTTTGGTAAGAGTGCAAAAACGTGCAGCAGGACAGCTGTATATCATGTTTCTGTTCTTCACATGTAAAGATTTAAGAGTTTGCAAATTTAGTTTTTCGTTTTCAAATAATGTTGTTACATTTTCTTGCTGTTTTCTATATTTTCAGCCTATGGTAATTCCGAGTTCATGCAAACAGCTGAAAGCAGTGAAAACGCTTCTCTGCCACCCTAAGTTAAACTACTGTTTAAGACTTCAAGCAAAAGTTCAAAGCATCAAAAACACTTCTCTACCACGCCAGGTCAAAATGCTGTTTTCAGATGCTGCAGGACACAATGGCAATGTACACATGCAGCTTTTTGTAATTCGGACAGCCACAAGATCAGTGCAACAACCTGCTGCAAGATTGATGTATCTCATTTTTAGTTCCTCTTCAAATGTAAAGATGTAAGAGTTTGAAAATGTTTTTTTTTTCGTTTTGAAATAATGTTGTTACATTTTCTTGCTGTTTTCTATATTTTCAGCCTATGGTGATTGCGAGTTCATGCAAACAGCTGAAAGCATCAAAAACGTTTCTCTGCCACGCTAAGTCAAAATGCTGTTTTCAGATGCTGCAAGACAACATGGCAATGTACACATGCAGTTTTTTGTAATTCGTTCAGACAAACGGTCATTCTCTTCTGGATTAATGCAAAAACGTGCTGCAAAGTTAGTTGTATATCATTTTTCTGTTCTTCACATGTAAAAATGTAAGAGTTTGAAAATGCATTTATTTTTTTTGAAATAATGTTGTTACATTTTTTTGCTGTTTTCTATGTTTTCAGCCTGTGGTGATTAAGAGTACAAGCAAAATGTTCAAAGCATCAATAACGCTTCTCTGCCACGCTAAGTCAAAATGCTGTTTTTAGACGCTGTAAGAGAACACGTCAGTGTACACATGCAGTATTTTGCAAGATTGTTGTAACTCATTTTTCTGTTCTTTTTCACATGTAAAGATGTAAGAGTTTGAAAATTTATTTTTTTTGTTTTGAAATAATGTTGTTACATTTTCTTGCTGTTTCATATGTTTTCAGCCTGTTAAGCAACTACGGTGATTGCGAGTTCATGCAAACAGCTGAAAGCATCAAAAACGCTTCTCTGCCACGCTAAGTCAAAATGAGGTTTTCAGATGCTGTAAGACAACATGGCCAAGCACACATGCAGTTTTGTGTAATTCGTTCAGACAAATGGTCATTCTCTTCTGGATTAATGCAAAAACGTGCTGTAAAGTTAGTTGTATATCATTTTTCTGTTCTTCTTCATATGTAAAAATGAAAGAGTTTGAAATTGCATTTTTTTTTTAAAATAATATTGTTACATTTTTTTGCTGTTTTCTATGTTTTCAGCCTGTGGTGATTAAGAGTTCAAGCAAAAAGTTCAAAGCATCAAAAATACTTCTCTGCCACGCTAAGTCAAAATGCTGTTTTCAGACGCTGTAAGACAACATGGCCAAGCGCACATGCAGTTTTGTGTAATTCGTTTAGACAAATGGTCATTCTCTTCTGGATCAGTGCAACAGCCTGCTGCAAGATTGTTGTATATCATTTTTCTGTTCTTCTTCACATGTAAAGATGTAAGAATTTGCAAATTTATTTTTTCGTTTTGAAATAAAGTTGTTACATTTTCTTGCTGTTTTCTATATTTTCAGCCTATGGTTATTCCGAGTTCATGCAAACAGCTGAAAGCAGTGAAAACGCTTCTCTGCCACCCTAACTTAAACTGCTGTTTAAGACTTCAAGCTAAAATTTCAAAGCATCAAAAACGCTTCTCTGCCACGCTAAGTCAAAATGCTGTTTTCAGACGCTGTAAGACAACATTGCCAGGCGCACATGCAGTTTTGTGTAATTCGTTCTGAATACGGTCATTCTCGTCAGGATCAGTGCAAAAACGTGCTGCAGAAGATTTCTACCTCATTTTTCTGTTCTTCTTAATGTGTAACGATGTAACAGAATGACAATGTATTTTCTCGTTTTGAAGTAAGGTAGTTACATTTTCAATGTTTTCAGCCTGTCAAGCACCAATTTTAAATGAGTTCATGCAAACAGCTCAAAGCAGTAAAGAAGTGCTAAAAACGCTTTTCTGACACCCTAAGTTAAAATGCTGTTTTCAGATGCTGTAAGGCAACATGGCAATGTACACATGCAGTTTTGTGCAATTCGTTCTGACAAACGGTCATTCTCGTCTGGAACAGTGCAAAAACGTGCTGCAGAAGATTTCTACTTTATTTTTCTGTTCTTTTTCATGTGTAACGATGTAACAGAATGAAAATGTATTTTTTCGTTTTGAAGTAAGGTAGTTTCATTTTCTCACTGTTTTCAGCCTGTCAAGCAACTATGTTCATGCAAACAGCTCAAATCAGTGAAAACGCTTTTCTGCCAAGCAACGTCTAAAATGC
>JAJAGP010005067.1:0-38387 GCA_025084515.1 Ancistrus triradiatus
GACAAGAAAGCATCCATTGGAAATCTAAAGAATAAGACCCGTGAAGTTGGTTTAGTGCAATGTATGAAAGAACTAAAGGTGTTTTTAGTGTGATGAAAAATGTGTGAAACAGACTGCTTATTTGAGTCATGGAAGATTTGTAACGATTGCACTGGCACAATAAGGTGAGTCACCAAGTCATACAATCCATACAGGCTTTGTTAAGTGGCTTTACTTAATGACCTGATATGTAAAACTCTTTGTAGCCTTTCCCCAAACTCTAGCTGAGTCCATGTTAATGCAAAATAACTTCAAAGGCTAAAACAGAAAATGGTTGTTGGTTATTGTGGGTTTGAATGGTTACTGTGTTTAGAAAGTATCAAGGTTGAAATATAATGCAAAAATATTCCCTGCTAATGCTTTACAAAAATAATGTGAAATAATTAAAATGCACATTTGTGCTAGTGCCCTGGCTTGAGGATATTTTGAAGTGCAATATTGTAAGATAAGTTATTATGTGAATGGACTTTAACTTATACGGCCTTGTCAGATTTAGCCACAGTTTCCACAGCTGTATTTGAGTGAGTAAGTTTGTGTTATGTCATCGGTTTTTTGGCTCCAAACCAGGATTATGTTCATGTGCCTTGAAGAGGCTCCCTCTCGCCAGAGTATTGACTGTTGCAGTGTATTTTCATTTCATCAGTGGGCTGTATTTAATCCAGTCTTTCTTATCATTCAGTGTAAGGCATTTGCTCTTGTTTGAGTTCAGCTGAATGCGGTTGGGCATTCTTTGTGCTTGTGCTTTGAGATATGGTCTGGAGTGACATTAGTCACGTTTGTCTTCGTGAGCCTTCTTTGTGTGTTTCTTGCTCTTGTGTTTGAGCTGGCGGTTCTGTGTGTCTGCGTTTAGCATTCCATCTTGTGGCATACTCTCTCAAGTAATTTGTGGTTTCTTCTTTCAAACTTTTACTTCTGTTCTCACTACTCTTCATTCAGAGTCCTTGAACCAAATTATATTACATTTACATTTGTACATTTACAGCATTTAGCAGACGCGCTTATCCAGAGCGACTTACAACTGATACAACCCTACAATCCAAGCAACTGGGGGTTAAGGGTCTTGCTCAAGGACCCAACAGAGGCAGCTTGGCAGAGGGGGGATTTGAACCCTGGACCTTCTGGTCCAGAGTCCATTACCTTAACCGCTAGGCTACCATATTAAACCAGTTTTATTGCACCATGTGTGTAATGTCTTGATGCATGCTCAATAATCCAGGTGAGAAAATCCCAGAAGTTGAATCTGGGCATAAGGTTATATGGGAGAAATGTTCCATCACACATCTAAGTGACTGATCACTGGTCCAATTGTTATGCAGTGCTGGTATCGGGCATTATGCAAATGTGCTGTACATAAGATTGGGGAAGTTTTCCAACTAGCTGAGACTGAAGAAGTGTTTCATCACTTAGATGAGTGATAGAACTTATCTCCCACAAAACCCTATGTCCAGATGAACTGATTCAACTTCTGAGAGTATATGTAATGTTTCAGGATGTGTTTCTATAAATAGATACATTATAATTACTTTGACAATGTTTCGTCTCTTTCTTGTGGCCTCGGTAAAATCACATGACCTTCAAAATCTTAAGATTTTCATTTTTCTATAGGGTATAAAGGCAAAGGTGTCTTACTGTGGTGCAAGAGGCTTGGAGACTAGTATTTTTTTCTGTTCTAAAACTACTGCAGGAATATTTTAAATCACCGTGAGCACAAAGTGTTCTAGAGTAAAAATCTTCAGCAATTGACATGGAAACTGCTGTACTGCAATGATAAGAAGGGGATTTTTCATCCATGATACTTTTATTAGTAGAAAATTTGAATATATTTTAATGTACACAGCAGAAACTGGAATTATTAGTCACTGACTTACTGGAATTGGAAGACTGAAGGTTTTTTTGTGTACGGAGAATGAGTAACTGTCTGTGCTTTGTTCTGACATAGAGAGATTTTACTCAAGAGTTACCAATACATATTTTTGTCATGCTAGACGTACACTACTGGATGGTGTATATGTAGCTATGTGTTAGTGTTGTGTAATCATCATGAAATAACAGTGAGGACTTCAAGCTTGAGTCCTGAGCTGGGTGTTGCCAGTGTGGGGCTTGTATGTTACCTCAGTGTCTGCGTGTTTTTCTTCCCAAATCATATTCAGTGAGTATGTCCTTTCCCACTCCATTCTGGCTCCAGTTGTGCACAAGCCTCTACATCGACCCTAAATTAAATTGGGGACGAGTGGGTATGGAAAGTGAGAGTGAGACCAATGCTACTTAATTGTGAAATCGAGCAAAAGAAATGTTAATTTGAATATTTTGGTTCCTCGTGTCTGAAAATGTTATTATTCTGGTTTAGCTGTGGTTAGTTAAAGATGGTAATGTATGATTTGTATGATTTTTGCAGATGATTCATGTAGTACAAACCAATATCTACCCTCAGTGTCATGGAACTGTACATATTGCCCTCAGTAAAAGACATCCTGTTTCAAAAATTGAATTTGAAAGGCTTTAAATAAGTACCGTATTTTTCGGGCCATAAGGCGCACTTAAAATCCTTTAATTTTCTCAGAAATCGACAGTGCGCCTAAAAATGCGGTGCGCCTAATGTATGAATTAATTCTGGTTGAGCTTTCCGACCTACAACCGATTTTAGATGGTACACGGCGCTCATAAATCTGTCAAAATGTTTTAGCACGGCCTTGGTAAGTTACAAAGCTTACGGCAACCGTAGTGCGCAGCATACCGGAGTAATACGGTATGTGCTTCAGCATTAGGGTACGTGCATTCATTCATTCATTTTCGAAGCGGATTTCAAACACAACGCTATCGGTCACGCAGTACAACATGGACATAGAGCAGCTGCGAGAGAATTCACCATTAACGAATCAATGATACGGAAGTGGAGGAAGCAAGAAGACGCCCTGAGCCAGGTAAAGACCAAACTGAGCTTCCGACGGAACCTAAGAGTTTTGTTTCATTTAATGCGTCTTATAACCCGGTGCGCTTTATAGCCCGGAAAATACGGTACTTTTACTTTTTACTTAAATACAATTAGTAGCATGTACTTTTATACTTCTAACTGAGTAAAATATGCATACCACACTTCAATATGATTTTTTAAAATCAGATTAGTGGTACTTTTACTACTAAAGAACTTGCAACTTCTTCCATCACTGTATGCGTCTATCTTATCTGGTCAACATCCATTGCAGTCAATGTTGTTTCACAGACGGTAATGCGGGCATTAAACGGTGCATACTTGTGTCTTTAGCAGTGAACAGTACACTCTAGACCCTCTCAAAACAATGAACGAACAGTTTGCATGAACCCCAATACGCTCACACTTCGAAAAAGGATAGGGGATCAGTGCTATTTTCAAGCCAGCATAGCTTCTGATTGTGATGCTCCATCGAGAGATAGATTATTGTTCAGAGGGACAGGGATATCTATTGATGGTTTTTTTCAGATAATGACTGCAGCAGAGAGAAGAGGTTCAGCTTAGAGCTTTTCTCGTGTTCAGTGCTGTTGATAGAAGAACATTATCACATTTTGGAGGGAGAAACTGGTCGGGGGAATAATGTCGCAATGTTCTGCCAGACATATTATGCATTTACGTAGTCCTGTAGATAACACTGCTATGCTGTGCAGGTTTAAGTTTAATTAGTTTAATAAATTAATAGAAATGCTGCATGAAAAAAAGAGTTTGATTAAGAAGTGACTATATCACTGTTATAAACATGGCTGCACATATGAAGTTAATTGCTAATTAGCAGCCAGTGTAAAAAACATGGGAGTCACAAAGCTGAGTTACAAAGCCACACATTGCAAAAACTGAACAAACATTTAATAATCCAAGGGACAGCCTTAAAAGCCATGACAGCAAATGGCATCAGCAAAGAGGAACAGTGGTCACAAGTCAAAGCTTGCTCACAGGCATAGGCGTGCACTTCAAAGGATAGCTGCCATTCTGAAAAAACCAAAGACCGCTATCTGAAGACTTACAGCTTTGTGCAAGGAGCACAAAACCTGGACATCTGAGCATTAGAATAATTAATACAGTTTGACAAATCAACTTTAACCATGTTTTCAGTTAATGCCTTTAACACAATGTCTCTTCAGAGCTTGGGTACTGAAGAGGATACATAATTCGAAGAGGCGAGTGAAATCCACCAAGTGAACGCTGTGATGCAACTGCTCTTTTGTGATGATGTTCGCATACTGGTAACATTATTCAAGAGAGGTTTAATGAACACCAAGATAGATTCATGTGGATTGCATGGCCAGGAACCAGGTACAGACATCGCTGAACCTTTATGGAAAGTTCTCTAGTGAAGACTGTGAAGTAGGTATCAAGCTAGGGGTGGGCGATATGGTAAAAATATTATATCACGATAATTAAAGACATTTTCACGATGCACAATATTTATGATGATAAATGATTGCAGACAAAATGCATCAGTAGTGATGAAGTCAAATATTCTCCTATACTTGGTTCAAAATGCACTTCATCCACTTAAAAAATACTAATTACACTCTTTATAATGAAACTTGAAATTGGTCAGTAAAGTCTGTCAAGATAACAAAATTTATCAGGGTACAGTAAAATATTGTCATGTTGCCCACCCCTATATAAAACTCCCACCACCACCCAGAAAACTGGCCGATTTTTTAAATGAACTGTCCAACACTTCAACACAAAACATTCAGGACTTCTGACTAAATCTCATGAAGAATTGAATTTTTTATTTATTTTTTTAAGGCAAAGTGTTTCCTACTAAAATATATATATACACATAAACATATATACATATATACACTAAAATATATATATATATATATATATATATATATATATTTTAGTATATATATATATATATATAGTATATATCTATCTATGTGATTGTGTGTGTGTGTGGTGTGTGTGTGTATATATAATATATATATATTATATAATATATATATAATCTATATATATATAATATATAATATTTATTTTGTGTTGTGTGTTGTGTGTGTATATATGTATATATATATATAATATATATATTATATCTATATATATATATATATATATATATATATATATCTATAACATTGTCCAATGCTAATGAGGAGTAGGAAGCACGTATTAAATCTAATGTATATAGTTACACATGTTACAGGTTTATATTTATCACAGAAATTATGTTTTGCTGATGCAAGGCAGGTCCTTATGCTGAGATCTGAAGTGAAGCTGAATGTTCAGAATACAAATCATTATTACTGAAAATGGGCCACTCCTGAATAGGTCCGAAGTCTGAATTGTAACATCTTAAATACAGTACTTAAACAGACCGCGGTGGGGGTAACAACAGGAAGTTGCGTCACATGGTATGGATATTTTCTCTTCTCTGACGCAATTTGTGAAGTGTGTGACTAGTCTGGGCTCCTACAGTGTACATCATTTAGCCTGTGATGACACACGACTTGATCACACACCCCCTCCCTGCTGCCACTGTCAGTTAGTGTCATTAAAGTTTGTCATGGCTGACAGATCATCCCCAATCCATTGGTCCTCTTTGGAGTGCATTTGAGATGGATGGATGTCTAAAAAAGAGAGAATGAAAAAGATTACTTCAGGTGATCCAAATGACCCAAACACGTTGCAATGCCAGTACTAGCTATTTATATGTAAGCAATAGTGATTTATAAACAATTGTTGTGTTATATAATTTTCTGTTTACTCAAAACATGTTGACTGAATTCTGAGTTGTATGATGGTATCTGAATCAGTCTTTCTCCTCTCTCTCACTCACTTACTCACTCACTCACTCATTTGCACTGACTTGTGCACAAACACACACAAGGGGGGCAATATCATATAGCCTAAAGATTAATTGGACAGTGGCAGTGTTGCCATAATTCCATAAACTCCAGTCTGCCTTCTATTCCAGGTGCTGAATAAACAAACACTACACAGTGAAATTGTTACCAATAAACCCATGTCTTATTTGGAATTTCAAGGCATACATCAAATTTCAGCTTTTTCACTGATCAACCTAATGAATGATGGTCTCTCTAATTTGTCCAGAGTTGTGCCTTTTGCTTGCGAAATATGTGGGTGAATAACTAATGTGTTATGAAAATGAAATCGCTCCCAGATATGTCAAGAAGGGGGACAATGTGTTTTAGGACAATGTGTTCTTATTCCTCTATGCTGTGACAGGTTTTTCTAAAGATTAGTGATCCGTTAAGAGATTAAGCTAGTGAATAGACAAAATGGACAAAAAAGAAGTATGGCCTTTGTAGCTATTGTAAGTGATATACATTGGCACCTCGTTTCTCGTTGTTAACTCGTTTGAGAAGGCTTGTCGAGAACCGAAAATGATGGTGAGTTTTTCCCATAAGGAATAATGTCAATTGAATTAATCTGTTCCAGACGCCCAGAAAATCCACACTGTTATAAGGCTTCATATGCATTTGTGGAGTTGTATTGTACAGGTGCTCCCTGATTTAAAAGGGGCTATGACAAATCAAACGTAAGTTAAATGTATCATGAAGTGAGGAGTTAACAAGTGTTTGGTGGAGCATTCTATATTGTATAATATACTGGGTATATTATAGGGGACTCTGGTAGCCTAGCTGGTAAGGTACTGGACTATGGACCGCAAGGTCCAGGGTTCAAATCCCACCTCTGCCAAGCTGTCACTGTTGGGTCCTTGAGCAAGACCCTTAACCCACAATTGCTTAGATTGTAAGACTGTATCAATTGTAAGTCGCTCTGGATAAGGGCGTCTGCTAAATGCTGTAAATGTAAATAATAGCCGAGCCCATCATAATTAATGATAATTACATTACTGTTTTAAACACTGACATTAACCTACAAAGATTATTGTGTAATAAAGTGTTGAAGAATCTCATGTAATGAAGTGAGTAATGGATTGAAAGTGAAAGTGAAAGCAACACTTACTCTATTGATGAACTCCAGGCACTTGCATAGCTGCTAAGCTAACTGCAGCCTGAAAGTGTTCTTGAGCATTCAATTCCTGTTTTGCTTTCGGTTGGCTCTAATAAAGTAACCTTTTTAGGACCCGTGGAGATTAATTTTCACTAAGAATACTGTACTGTAGATGTAAAAGTAAAGAAAAACATGATAGAAATGGCAGCAATCTCTGAGCAACTGTTGTATGAGGTCGGAATTGCTGAATCACTGTGTACTGAATCATGAATCGTGACTCATGAATCGAATTTTGACGGAAACAGGTTGCACGGCTTGACTCATACAAGTTTAAAATTTGAAAAAGTGCACGAGTCCCGAGCAAACGACGAGAACTGAGGCAAATTTTTGTAGTCGAGATCCGAATTTGACGAGTGCTCAGGTGGTTGCGAGCCGAGTTACCACTGTAATACAAATGGATGAAAATGGTGAGGTATATGATCTCGGGATAGATTGCCAATTATTGTTATAGAATGACACAGTAAGATGCTGAGATTGTGGATTTTAAGTAGTCTGCTCAGGGCCTCTGATTAGTAGGATAGGATGTGTGGACATTACCATGTCTAGTCATGTCTTTAGAGCATTTATTTTCATGGTTTCACTATTGCCACTCTAGACATTAATAGTATAGAGTAGGGTAAAACTGCGATGTGACGCTTCTGAGATGCCTCCAATGTGAAGTGCTTCTTTCTATCCGGATGCTGTGAATGCCTTTTGTTTGTGCAAGACCAGTACGTTTAAATTTCTGGATGAATCGGGTCAGTTTCCAAGTCATTTTACAGATGTTAGTTCATTGTTCATCTAGTAGTAACAAAGAGGTTGCCCTACCTCTATGTCTAGTCCCCTTTTCCAGCTTAGAACTCTATCTAAAATGTAACAATCCTAAAGTTTCACAGTAGAGCTTCATCTATCAGTTCATCAGGCCTTTATGTACTGTGCAAGAGTAACAAGCAGCCTGTTAATTTTTATCCAGCCATTGTAAGGAAATGGATTTACTACCTCCCTATAAAACACTAAATGGTTAGCCATGTGTGCATTTTTTTTCTTTCAAGTCAAACAGCATGGCTGTGTCAGGGTTTACATGGTTTCGTGTTCCTCACTGTTAAAGAGCATGCACATCTCGTTTTAACTTGCTTGATTTTCAATTGACTATTGTACACTATATCTACTGGCATCATCTGTCTGTCCTGTTCTTATGCTCCATTTCAGCCTTCACTGTTAAGTATGTCAGAAATGTAGGTCACTCATCTTTTTTTCCTGCATTCAGCCAGTTCAATTTGGTGAAATGATAAGGAAGTATCAAATTTAACGCAGCACAAGTGCTTTGCGGCAAGTCGGAGACACAGGAGTCTATACTTAAAATACCGGCTCCCCAGTGTCGTGTTCCTCGAGAGAGAGCGAGAGACACAGAAAGAGAGCAAAGCAAAGCAAGCAGAAGGACATTCAGCAAATGTTAGACAAGTAGACAAGTAGCGACGAGTTTGCGCAATTTGCTGACTTTATGATCTCTTTTGTCACATTTTGAACAGGGTATAGAATTATAGTGGAAAACCATTTTTATTGATTTATTTTTGTTTTAAGCTTATCCTTTCTTTGGGTCATGGAAGGAGTAGACATTGAGTGGTCCAGAGCCTGTCTGGAATTCACAGGATACAGACAAGCATGTACCCAGAATAGGATGGCAGTCTATCTGTCCATTCAGGACTGGCTGCTGAAGCGCCTCCCACCTGACCTTCCCTGCCTCAGATGCAACCAGAATCCCTACTCGACCAGAAGGCACCACCAAACCACGACAGAACCCTTGGTCACTACAATGTTGGGCTAGTGAATTGCTGTAACGTCGCCCAAACACACTAATGCTTATTACTTGCTGGATTAAGGCTCTGTCTGTAGAGACACTTGTAAAAGGTCAACTGAAAAATACTTACAGACTTGGGACTCAAGGCACTTAAAGTTTATTACTTTCTTTTTTCACATTTTCAATATATTCTGACTACTAAACTATTCAATTCAATTGGATTTGATCTATACAGAACTTTTAACAATAGACAGTGTGGCAAAGCAGCTTTACAAAGGACTGAGTCTAGACCCCAAATGAACAGCCAGAGGTGACTGTGACAAAGAAACTCCCCTGAGACGTGTAAGAGAGAAATTTTGAGAGGAGCCAGGCTCAAATGAGGAACCAATTCTTCTCTGGGTGAGATAGGATGTCCTTGAGTCTGTGTGTAGTCAGATAGAAAGGAAGCTGAGCAGTATGCTATGCTGCATGTGCTGTTTAATGTTCGCATTACATTCCGTGAAACAGAACATCGACCGGACATCACCATGGTCACATACTGTAGTAGTTTAGACAGTTTGCACACAGTATTTTATTTTAAACAGCAATGTTAATTAAAACACAATATGAAAACATTTAGTCAAGCACTGTACTGTACAATAAAGTAGTTCTTATCTTTGTATGCTTTATAAAACTTGAATCACTTTTCTGCCTTTCAAGTCTGTGATTCTCTTTTATTTCACAAGGGTGTCACTAGTTTTCTGTCATTCGGACATGAGTAAAATGTATATGTACAGTACTGTGCAAAAGTCTTTGGCATTCTATATTTTTTTCAGTTTATCATATTATTCTGCTTTTTAAGTTTTAGTGTTCACTACACTTTATTTCTAAAGGTAGAGGCTGTAGTCCATCTTTTTCTCTACATACTTTACTTCCCTTTCCTCTGTTCTCTAATGGTTAGGACCCCCACAGGACCACCACAGTTCAGGTACTATTTGGGTGGTGGATCATTCTCAGCACTGCAGAGACACTGACGTGGTGGTGGTGGTGTATTAGTGTGTGTTGAGCTGGTATGAGTGGATCAGACACAGCAGTGCTGCTGGAGTTTTAAACTACCCCAGTGTCACTGATGGACTGAAAATAGTCCACCAAAAATGTCCAGCCACTAGCATCCAGTAGGCAGCGTCCTCTGGAGGGTTAGAGGACGACTAACACAAGTTGTGCAGCAACAGATGTGCTACAGTCTCAGACTTTACATCTACAAGGTGGAGCGATAAGTTGAATGTTGAAGTGAGTGAACAGTGTTTTAAAACTCCAGCAGCACTACTGTGTTTGATCCAATCGTACAGGGACCAACAGGGACTAACAAAGTTTGTACAGAAACAGATGGACTACAGTCTCTAATTGTAGAACTACAAAATGCAGTGACCACTAAAACTTAATAAAGAATAAGCTGACAATAAATTGAAAAATATAGATCTAAGACTTGCACAGTGCTGTATATATGACAAAGTTGAAGTTTTCTATCATTAAGACAGTGGCCAATAAAGAGAACAGATGTTGATTTGGATGGACATTAAATGGCACATAACTGTATATGATACGGAGTGTTGCATGTTCCTCACACACTGGCTCTGTTTATACAGTCAGAAGTTGTGACTGACAGTCATATTAAGCACTATCAGCAAGTTGTATGGAAAGGTACCCACTTCAGTTTTCACCTTGCCGTGCATTGAAATGAAACGGTTAAGGTACTGGACTTTGGACCAGAAGGTCCAGGGTTCAAATCCTTCCTCTGCCAAGCTACCACTGTTGGGTCCTTGAGCAAGACCCTTAACCCACAATTGCTTGGATTGTAAGACTGTATCAGTTGTAAGTCGCTCTGGAAAAGGGCGTCTGCTAAATGCTGTAAATGTAAATGAAACTTGTAACCAGAGTGAAAGATCAGCGAATTCCAAAACCTTGTAGATTTGACTCGTACAGAAACAAAGTGTTAATCTATAATCAATGTTAATGATCTAGCTCAGATGGTGGCTTGTTGCTTTTTGTCCTTTTGCAAATAACTCTTTTGCAAATAACTTGAGACTTTCTGTCACATCTCCCATCCGTTGTGGTCTGGGGGTGGGGGAAACCCAGAATGATAAAGACTGGATTGAAAATGACACAGCTCTTATCCTTATCTTTGTTTCCGTTCCATTTCCCCACAACTTTATTGAGGTTTTCCAAAGTCAGTCTGTGGGTTTACAAGCCAGAGCTTTTGCAGCCATACTTCTAGGTACTACAACATTATAAACAACTCTCTCCACACTGTGGTTCTTGTACATGCAGCACAATTTTACAGCCTCACTCCGCTACACAGATGTACCTGTTACCCTGGTTGATATCCTGGTTGTTTAATATGTTTGTCTGTCTCTTTTATTAACTTCACTGGATTAGCATTGCGAACAGGAGACACGTCTGCATTTAGCAGCCGTATGAACGTGGCTTTTGTTTCCAGTTCTCTTCTGTGCTAGAGCTGTCTCCTTGTTAGAATTGTCAAACACCTACTTACCCAGCATCATTCTTCATTCTCTACATTTTGATCTGTCAATGTTCTGTATTAGCAAGGCATGTTATCTTCAGATTGATTATAATTGTGCTTCTGTTGAAAGACCCATGGATCCTATTTCAGAGATGCACAATATAATTAAGAGTGAAATCAGAGCTGTTTATCTGGTGTAACAGACTGCAGGGCTCCACCTGAACATGGTGGGACTTTCACAAGCTGTTGTTAATGTGTACATGCAGACTTTGGCATTATTGTTCTACAGTGTCATCATTTGTGCAATTTACTCCACTTGTGGCAAATTACAGTGCTAATTTCCTAAAAAAATTAATTGCTTTTGTGGTAGTCTTGTTATGCATTTGCATTTTTGATTATTTTGATTTGACAGTGAGTATTCAAAAGAGAAATGAGCAAGAATTATATTTCGGGCTAGTTGCAGGCCAGCAGCACTGTGGTATTCAGGGCTAGCTAAATTTCCCATTGTATTGGCGATGGAGCTTTAAAAACCTGCGTACAACAGAAATCGCAGTTTGACCTTATGTCAAGTCAAGTCAAGTCAGATCTATTTATATAGCGCTTTTTACAATGGAGCATTGTCTCAAAGCAACTTTACAAGTTTAGATTATCTCCTAATAACTACGTCCAATCCCAAATTGAGCAAGCCTAGGGCGACAGTGGAAAGGAAAAACTCCCTGAGTGTTATAGAAAGAAACCTTGGGAGGACCAAGACTCAAAAAGGGACCCAACCTCCTTGGGCGGCGTAGATGATACATCTAAGAGCGAAACTAAAGTCATGGAGTCAAAGTTCGAATAAAATGTGAAGTATGCACATCGGCATTAAGTGGCCTGGGTATGATGGGGCTGGAGCTGATGACGGAAAGCGCTTGAGTGGAGTACAGCGGATTGAGCATTCATGTGGGAGCTGGAACCGCTCTGGAACACAGTCGGAGAGAAACAGAAAATGTAATTAGTTATTGATTAAGAGCACAGTGTCTATTAACAATCACTGATGCCATGTCAATCACTGATGCCATGTGTAGCATGAGACCCCGGCAGCATTAGCTATAGCAGCATAGCTAGAAAGAGGAGAACTGGTAGGAAACACAGCCAAGAGGGATCACATGAGACATTGGCAACCCCACGGGAGGCAGAAGACAGCGACCCAACGTCTCTGATCACCATAAGACTCTGGCTATGAACCCCCAGCTCTGCCCTTATTCTAAGGCAAGGATGCATGAGTCAAGATCACGAGGACCGAAGCCCAGTTCAGCCAGATGTTCAGCCTTATGTTAATCAGTAGGCTTGTTTACCAGCAATATCTAGCTACTACATAGACTGTGTTTGCATTAGTGCTATTAAGCATTTAAGATATTGATTCAATTATTTCCCATGTCAATCACAACTAGTCACATTTGACTGCTTGTATTTGACAAAAAAAATCTTTAAAAAGCACTACATAGCCATATGAGCCAACTGTTACTTAATATTACTTAATAATTCAGTATAGGCAAGGCACAGGAGTTTTTTCCAGAACAATACATTTTTAATCCAAGTAGTAATTTCATAACAGTATCTGTGTGCATGTGTCCTGTGACTAGCATCTTGTCCAGGGTTGTTTTTATTTATTTTTTTCCCCTCTGCATTACTGGATAGGCTCTGACCTTGAATTGGTTTAAGTCAGTATATATGCTTTACTGTTTGGTAGTGGACTTAGTTACTCAGTGAAAGAATATTAAAAAGGGATAGCTCTCTTAGGCATCAAATCTAAACTGGTAAATTGGTTACAAAATGGATTTGTCCCTACAGAAGAGGCAAACGGAGCAGATGGATCTGTTTGACAAGGACATGCCTTGCTGAGACTGAAGACTGCTTCTAGAAGCTTGTAGCCTTGTGAGAATTTCTGAAATTGACAGATGGTCTCAATGCATCATACTGGTGACTGCTTTAAAAAAGGACAGGGTCATTTCTAGGCATATTGGACACTGAGGTTTGTTTTAACCAGCCTTATGTGATGATTGGCTTTGCCTTTATGGTGCCATTCATTGGATCAATAATTCAGAAATGCAGCGGCTCAAAATGAGGGACATGCCCCCTTCTACTGGCTATCTTACTTTCCATGTGGTGACGTAGCATATGGGTCGAGCTGATAGCTATTATCCGGATTAGACCTGTTGTTCACCCATTGCATCTGGCTGCTATGGAAGGCATTAAATCAACACAGACATTTTCACCAAGCTTTTATCTGACAAAGCAATGCCACAATATGTGACAGCCACAATATGGTAAAGCATTTTGACTGTTATTGAGCCGCTGAAACAAACAGCAGAATTGTGCATGGTGGTCTCCTGTGTGGTTCAACAGTGTAATCATTCACTCCATTGTCAGGATGTCACAAGTTTGAGTCTCAATTATTCCTCATCCATCCATTGCCAGGAGAGTACATATTTGGCTCTGTGTGGGAACAATGGCCTTACTGTCTCTCGTGTCAATCAGAATAACACTAGCCAATTCCAGGGGTCTAGGAGCTCATGTAAACAGGACAGATGTAAAGACACTACTTTGAATGTTCTGCTGCCCTTTGAGCAGCATCTGATTTTTACCAATTTGGGAGAAACCTGGGCAAAATATATACATTATTGTGCAAAAGTTTTAGCCCACCATTAGATTTATTGTTTTGGAATGGTATAAGGGCCATATACCACAATTTGTTGAAATTTCAAACTTGGCTTTGTCATTCCATAGTTTTCTCTTTTCCACTGATCTTCATTCCAGTCTTTGTGAGCTTTAACTTTGTGAGCTTTAACTATAACTTAACTAGCCTTTTCATCCTGTTCCCCTTCCTCCAAAAAGTGGTTTCTTGGCTGCTACCCTTCCAAAAAGTATCTTCTTGATCAAGCTTCATCAGACTGTAGATGGGTCAACTTGGCATCCCGATGATGCCGCCAGATTCCGCTAATGCTCAAGTGTAAGGGGCGATTACACTAAATACTTGCCCACTGTAGCCTATAGTAGCTGTTTTTTCAGTTTTGTAATAGTGCATTGAAATTATTTTATTTTTTAGTATTCTAATAAAGAGGCTGAATGATGATAATTAAATATGGTCATTATATCATTGCTAAAACATTGGGATATCTAACCTAACAGTGGATTCGACCACCTTGGAACTTGTCTAATTCGGTTCTCAACACATTTTGCTTGGAAAGCTTTGTCTCGGTTCCCTGTACTCTGCTCGGTACTCTCCTCACTTGCTTAAACTTGTATGAATCGAGTCGTGTGACTCATTTTGGCCAAAACGGGAATTGAATGCTCTGGAACACAGGCTGTAGTTAGATTAGCAGTTATGTTAGCACCGTGAGCTCACCAGTAGAGCAAGTGTTTTGCTTTTAATTTTCTCTTTCAATACATTAGTCACTAAATTACATGTGTTGTACATTTTCAACAATTTATTATAAAATAAGCTTTGTGTTAATGTTGAAGATGATCATAATGTTAATAATTTTGGCCATCTGTAGGTTAATGTAAATGTTTTAAACAGTAAGGTATTAACTTATTGGTAACTGTTGTGCTACAGCCGATTTTTTTCACATGAACATAGAGTCCAGTGTAACCAAAATTATACAAATAAAGAATCAAAAACAGAATTTGAAACAATATATACAGAAAACTTTAGATTTTTTAATAAATGCTGATAAATTGATCATATGTAGACATGGCAATATTCAGTAATATCATGATATTTAACCTGAACAGTAGTTGTCTTTGAAACACTGACACTGCATTTTCATTGCACTCCACTGCACTACTTAATTAAAAAATATGTATGCATCTTCTTCTTCTTCTTTCGGCTTCTCCCTTTATCAGGGGTCACCACAGCGAGTTAAACGTTTCCACCTCACCCTGTCCTCCACGTCCTCTACTCTCACCCCAACTCCCTGCATATCTTCATTACCACAACCAAATAACTCCTCTTTGGTCTTCCTCTCCGTTCTCTTGCCTGGCAAGCTCCATCTCCAACATCCTCCTACCAATATAATCCACTATCCCTCCTCTGCACATTTGGTCAAACCATCTTATTCTTCCCTCTCGAATTTTGTCTCCCAACCTGTGCTGTCCCCTTCTGATGATTCATTTCATTCCTAATCCTGTCCCTGTCCCACCCTAGAACTCCCTAAAAGAGAACTAACATCTTAAGTTCTGCCACCTCCAGTTCTACTTCCTGTCTCTTTCAGTGCCACTGTCTCTAACCCATACAACAAGGCTGGTCTCACTACTCTCTTATAAATCTTTCCTTTCACTTTTGCTGCGACACTTTTGTCACACAGCACTCCTGACACTCTTCTCCACCCACTCCATCCTGCCTGTACTCTCTTCTTCACCTCCTTTCCGCACTCCCCATTTCCTTGGACAGCTGATCCCAAGTACCTGAACTTCTGCACCTTTGTGACCACTGATCCCTGCAGCCTGACTGTTCCACCTGAATTTAAAAATATGTATGCATAACTTTTAGAAACATTATGTAGTTCTTTATTTAAAATATACCTCTTATTTATTACAGAAATAGGATTCACTGTCCCATGGACCCAGTGAGGTCCATGTAGTGTATTAGTGTAGTGTAGTGTGAGGACAAGTGGTGTGTGAGTAGATGTCTTTTCTGTCTCTCACTGTTACTCACTGTCTCGAGGAAGCACGTTCTGGAGATTGGCCCAGTGCACATGATACCCTGTTTCACAAGGCTTATTTTGGATCTAAAGGGTGAGGAGCAGGGCCATGTGTCATACCTTTCAGGACTAATATAGATCTTGATAGAAAGATGGCCAAACCTATCCTGACTTAAGAAGGAATTCTAAACCGCTTGTCCCACTGTATTGGTGACTTCTGTTATCAGTAGGAAGTGGCAGAACCAGTACAGTGGGTAAGGAAATAAAGTTTTTTTTCCTCGCTTTGCATGAGACATTCGTGGTAGTTGTTTGTCTCCTGAATAACATTGCTTGTCATGTAGGGCCTTGTAAGTCATGTTTATATCTAACTACTTAAGTCATGTTCTACCCTGTGCACGTGGCGGTAGTTTCTACTGTCTCGGTGTATTTTTGTCAGTTTAATCTACAATATGTAATAAATATAAAAAACTGAACTGCCTACCTCAAAGTTAACTACTGAACATTACAAAAGTGGAGGGTGGAGGTAGACATAAGAAACCTTACGCTTGTCATGCATTCCACTGGGAGCTAGTGGTTTGAATAGTGGGTAGGAGTATTAGAATACATAATAGCAGAAATTTGAATAGCAGTGTTTGACTGACTTGTAATGTGTGCCATCATTGCATTCAGCCAGTATTTCTCAGAATTATCTTTTTGATATATGATCCACCATGTTTCAGGAAGAGGGTTGAGGAACTATTGCATTGACATGGATCCTGGCCATTGATGCATCAACGCTGAGCAGGGATCTTGCTTCTAGTATCTGACAAAAATGAAAATATTGGTCACTGATGCCTGTTTTATGGAGCTAAAATTCTGAAAAATAACAATGACCAATATAATTTTATAAGGTCAGAAATAACCCCCCACAACACCATCAAAGGTTTCTAATAAAGCCTTTACTGACATGATCTTTCGAACTAAGAAGGAACACCGTTTTAAAATAATACAAATATAAAAAAAACCTGGTAATTAGAATGTAATTAGTAACCTGAGGGAATGTGTCGCACACAGTTTAATAAATAAATGAAATCAATTTTCCTTTCACTACTTCGTTCTTGAGTGCAAATGAACTGCAGCCTTTTTGCCCACCAGCAGAAGTGACACTGCACACTCCAAATACATAATTAAACCTAATGTGTTTAAATATATCATTTTAATTGCATTCTGTAATGATTATGCTTAAGTGTGATCTCTGGAAAAATCTAATAGTTTTAGCCGTCCTGTTATCTTCACATTTACTAATGTCTCTTATTATTGTGTTCAGTTTGACTCCAGCAACTTAAACCTACAGAAATTATAACGAAAATTGTTTCTCAACTTTGTGTCAGGTACTTGTACAGTAAGGTTTTGTTAGATTAGCGCCCTAAACAGAGGGTTGTTTATGTTTTTTGAAGATCATTTAATTGCATGTTATAGTGACCTTCATGTCAGCCAAAAGAACAAAAAACAACTGTGTGTAAAATATTGATATTTCTTATTTTTTTACAGCTAAAGCAGCCTGGGGTCAATTTAACCCTAAAGAACACTGATGTGTTTGTTTGTTCATTTATTTAATAGGACATCAACATCGATGGCTATTCAGGACAGGAACAAGGTCATATTGATATTAGTCAGAAACACAATGAGGGAAATTTAGAACAATAAACCTAACGTGTGTTTTTGGAATTTGGGAGGAAAACAGAGTAAACCCTATGGACAAGGGGAAAACATGCAAACTCCACACAGGCAGAGTTCAAACTCAGGATAGAACCAGAGTACTCTGGATCTGTTCTGTGACCTCGCTAACCTTTGAAAGCTTATCATCATGTCAAATTTGTTTACCCAGTTCCCCCCATTAAATTAGACAAGTCATGAAATATGAAGTTTTTATGGATGTTAAGTTGACCCCCAAAGATGATTAGAGGGTTAAATGTGCATTTTCTGTCTGAAACTGTATGACTTTTGAGTTGCCAACACATTGTGCTTGGTTTAATTATGTTTTTTGCTTGAATCTTAAAGCCTTTAAGTCAGAGGTTTGGTGAGTACTGTCACATAAACAGTTTAAATGGACAACTGGCTTATATTTCATTAGAAAACGATAACCTTTTAAAGTAAGGAGATTTGCATCTTGCACCACCTATCACCTCATATTACCTTCCTTTTGGTGTTTGCATGGTTGTATTGTATTGTATGTTAGCATGCTTATACAGTATCTTGATATAAGACTGCCAGACTGTGTATTCATAGAGTGAGTGAGCAGAACCCAGTAGCTCCTAACAGCATATTTGACTTGGGTTAGTGGTCAGAGCTGACTAAGTGATTAATACTCTGGACTATTAGCTGAAAGGTTGTAAGTACAAAAAAATGTACTCCTCTGCCAAGCTGCCAAAGCCCTTAACCTTCAACTGCTCACTCTAAATAAGGGTGCCTGCCAAATGCTGTCATATAATAATAAAAAAAATCAAATCAAATCAATTAATGCAGTTTGTTTGTAGAACCTTTAAAGTTAACCAATCAGAATGTGCTCATACTAAAGGCTAACCAGCCAAAACTGGCATATTCTGCAGATATATATTCTGTTGTATGAGATCAGATCAAACCTGATCTGGCCCCCTGGACTGCACTCTCTGACCACACTTGACAGAATTGGGCATACAACTGAACTTTATTTCCCTGATGTATCCTTTCACCATCCCACCATGGCACCATCTTCAAAAGGTTATCAAAGTTGTGGATATCTTCCATGGCGAATCATAAGCGATCCACCCAAATACATACATGCAAATGCTCCTTGATATCAGACAGAAATTATTACATATGCCTATACAGCGGAACCTCGGAATTCGACCATAATTGGTTCCAGAAACCTTTTAGAACTAATTTTTTTTATGTAAATAGAATTAATCTGTTGCCGACCCAGCAGTTGATTTAATTTTTTAAACCTAAAAACCTAAAGTTTAAGCATATAAAATGAAGATTTATAGCCACTGAGGAGAACGCAGTTTCAGCACGTATTATCACTGGGACAATGGGACATGTATAGAATAAAAAATATATATATATAATTTACAAAATATACCTATGATCATGCCCTTCATCTTCTTTTGGATTTTATGGTGATTGGCATACCGTACTGGTGCATTATCGCCAACGACTGGAATGAATGCAACATTGAGTGTTTTATTTAGGATGCCCATGTTCAAAGTTGTAATTTTTGTTCGATTTGGGGGCAAAACATTTTTTCAAATGGACTATTTGATATCCGACTTTGAGTGAAGAGGCATTTGAATTCATTTGAATTGGGACTGTGGTGGCCTAGTGGTTAAGGTGCAGGACTATGAACCAGAAGGTCCAGGTCCAGGGTTCAAATCTCACCTCAGCCAAGCTGCCACTGGTGGGTCCTTGAGCAAGACCCTTAACCCACAATTGCTTGGATTGTAAGACTGTACCAATTGTAAGTCGCTCTGGATAAGGGCGTCTGCTAAATGCTGTAAATGTAAATGTAAATTCAGAGGTTCCACTGTATACATGAATGGCTGCAAACCACATGGCCAGGTATCAGAACCAGTAGCAATTGGACAACAAGGAGTAGTCCTCCCCAAATGCAGTTCCAATTTTACAGCTGAAGCCCAGCTGCTCATACTAGCCCTAAAGCACATGGAAATGACTCTGTAACAAAGAGCCCATGTAAGTCCTGCCTACAGGCATTAGAGGCACTGGATCACCCAGTCATTGTAGACATCCTGTTGAAAGCATATCTACTCAAGGTATGGGGATGTGATATCTTCATCTTCTGGATACCAGGGCACTGTTGGCTCGAAAAGACTGCAACAAAAGTGTGATAGGCATCAGACCCACAGTGAATGTGTTCAAGAACAAATGCCAAGCCAAATTTGACAAGCAAAAACTGAACACCCTGCAGGAAATGAACCTCATGATCAGCAAGAACATGACATTGTACCTAGTAAACCATTGGGATCAGATCATGTATTTGCGATGCCATATAGGAAACACAAGACTTAATCAAGACTTAAACATTTCTCCCACAGAACCTTATGTCCAGATGAACTGATTCAACTTCTGGGACTTGCTAACAGACTCCACATTATATAGCCATGAAAGACAGCAAGTGCTTCCAGCCACAACAATTAAAGAGATCTTTAACAGTAGGAAAGCAGAAACACTTTTAAAATTCCTCTCAAGAACCAAAATGAAATAACACATATAACTGAACCAATCAACCAGCTCTGTCCTTGGGAATGTGTAAAAGTTGCAGTAATCCGCTCTTACAAAATAAACTTTGTGAACCCTTTAGAATTTTCTGTATTTCTGCTTAGTGTAAATATTGTCTAAATCAAAATCAGATTTTCAAGTCCAATATTTCATATCTGTGAGTTGCAAAAGTATGTGAACCTTAACTGTTGATCAGTCCTGCACATTGGCTTTGAGGAATCCTCCATATAGAACAGTTTCAGTTTTGGGATGTTGGTGGGTTTCCAACTACTTCCACAACATTTCTATTAGATTAAGCTCAGGATTTTGACTTGGCCATTCCAAAACATCAACTTTGTCTTTTTTTTTAACCATTTTTGGTAGAGCAACTTTTGTGCTTGCTGTCATTTTGTTGCATGACCCACATTTGTCTTGAGACTCAGTACATGGGCAGATGTCTTGACATTTTTCCTTTTAGAATTTGCTGCTATAATTTGTAATTCAGTAGCAATTTGTCCTGGCCCAGATGCAGCAAAACTACCACCACCATGTTTCACAGATGGGATAAGGTTCTTGTGATGGAATGCAAGGTTTTTCTTCCTCTATACCCTTCCCATTTAAACTACTTTACAAAACTAAAACCATTTACAGAACCATCTGTAATATTTTCCAGCCTAATGAGCATCAACTCCAACTGATGTCCTTAGAAAGCTTTACTGTTCATACAATGATACACATGTTTTCAAGGTCAGATTTTAATAGCTTAAAGTTCTTTAAATAAAACGGGGTGTCCAGTCACATCTGACTCTAATCCCATCTATTGAAAACACCTGACTGTAAATTCATCTCTGAAGTAACTGCTAATCCTAGAGGTTCACATACTTTTGATACTCATACATATGTATCATAGTCCTCAAATATACTAAATATTTGGGTTCTCTTGATCTACTTGTGGCAAACATTCAAGCACCACTATACCTCTAGTTAAAGCCCAACTAACTATCTAGATTTAAAGAGATATTATCATTGCTTTATTGATCCGATTCCTACCAATATGCAATACAGTCCTGGAAATGCTACATCAACCGATGTTATCAGCCATCCAGTATCAGTCAGAGGCAGCTCTTTTTTAGCTGAGAGGGTGGTATTTGTCCTTGAGATTTCCAACATGTGCAGTGCCTACTGTGTTTTCCGTAATGAGAATGGTGCTTTAAATAGAAAAGTGATGACTTTGGTAAGGTAGGTAATGATGACATTACTGTTATGATCATGACTGCTCCTGCTGCTGACTCAGTCGGACTACTCTGTGGACTGCATATGCGCCGGCGGCTGATGATAGATAGTGGTGATAATGAATTTAAATTGATTTGGAGTAAGGATAAGGCCTGATGGTTATGTTTTGGCCTGGACATGGGGGGCTGGCTGCAACATTAGTACAGTTTGTCTCTTACACAACTAGCATCATCAGGCTGTCCTTTACACATACACCCTTTACACACTCATACGTACAGTACATAGGATAACAGAAAACTTCTCCAGTATCACATGTAAAAATTTCCCTGTTGGGATGGCACGGTGGCGCACTGGTAGCATCGCTCTGCCGTCCTCGTTTCAATCCCGACCTCAGACTTTGCCTGTGTGGAGTTGGCATGTCTTCCCTGTGTCCGTGTGAGTTTACTCCAGGTGGTCGGGTTTCCTCCCTAAACGGACAAATTTTCTCTGCATTTCATATAGTGTGACCTTGGAATTCGGTTCTCTGTGTATTTTAAATAGAAAAATTTGTTGCTTGGTACTTGGCACACTTGCTTAAACTTGTATGAGTCGGGCTGCGTGAGTCATTTCAGCCAAAACTCAATTCACGGTTCATGACTTATGATTCATTACACAGTGATTCAGATTCACAGTAGTTCTTGCTCAGTGAATCTTTATCGTGTTTTTCTTTATTTTTTTACATCTGCAGTACTTATTCTCAGTGCAAATAAGTCCCCAATAAGTCCTAAAATGGTTAGTAATGACAACCAACCGAGAGGAAAACAAATCCTTTTGGCATTCTGTTTATTTGTTTGTTTGGTTTATTTCACATCGCTATCTGTATCTGTGGCCATTTCAGCGACACAAACGAGGTTACATCAAGACTACTAATATATACACTCATGTCAACGAAAATGTAGAGTAATCAATTAACCTAACACGCATGTCTTTGGACTGTGGGTGGAAACCGAAGTACCCGGAGTAAACCCACGTGGACACGGAGAGGACGACTCAGGCCTCTCCACCCAGGACCTACCAGCCACCCTCGCATTCAGGCTGAGCAGTTAGCATTAGCAGCTAGCGCCCTGAGTTTACCAAGAGAATAAGTGTTTTGCTTTTACTGTTCTCTTTCTATCCATTGCTCACTAAATTACATGATATTTTTCAACACTCTTTTATAAAATAAGATTTGTATTGTTAGTGTAAATGTGTAATAGGCTTCACTATAATGCAGTATAGACGGTATTAAACTTATCAGTTTCTGATGCATTTAACTTGTGATGGATTTGGCTGAATGTATCCCCATTGTAGATCAGGGAGCACCTGTACAATACAAGTCCATTAATTCATATAATGCCTTATACAGTGTGGATTTTCTGAGGGTCTGGAATGGATTATTTCAATTTACATTATTCCATAGAGGAAAAATTTGCTCGGTACTCATTGTTTTTGGTTCTTGACAAGCCTTCTGGAACAAATTGACGATGAGGTATCTCTGTGGGAACATGAGGAACATAGATACCATCTAGCACATATAAAGCACTTTCATACATTCTTATGTATTTTTTTTATTCCCGTTACAATCCAAAATGTGTATATTATCAACTTCTGTAGAATTCCCATATAGGTATATCAGAATTAAATATCAGTAATCATAGTTCAGTGCCCCTGTATAAAAAAAAAAAGAACTCCGTAATGATGCAAAGGTTATGTATTGGTTTGAGTCTGCTCAATGCAAGCCAGCAGTAACGAGATTGTTGGTCTAAATGCATACGATGCTGAGGTAAAGGAAGCATGTGACGCACTCAGTAAGTGATTAGTGCCTGAGGGGTGCAGGCCTCTTTCCTGAGGGAGCCCAGCTTCTGCTTCACACAGTGCGGCTTCTCTTTAAACACACACATCAAAGAGCAGCTTTTAAAACGGGGCTGGAAATGCTAACCTTTCTCTCAAAGCATCTCCCACTGCAAACACAGCCTGTAAAATTGATTGAGGAGCGAATGTACTCCACTTGGTTTGTTTGTATTCACTTCCATTGGAAAGTGAAGATGAAGTGCCTCTGTACAAAGTGGGCACTCTTCCAGATAATATTGTGGCGTTATGTTGGTGTGAGTCCAGCACGCACATTAATTGGTCCTTTTAAACCAGACAGATAAACGTGCTGAAGTCCATCTTAATCCAATGCAGGTACTTGGGCATGCCGCCAGGAGACCAAGCTTTTGATATTATTTTACTTTCGCATATACACACAACGCATAGAGATGGCATGGAGCCAAGCCAATACAGAGCAATGACAGGAAACTCTTTCATCATGCACACAATCAATGAGGCCCAGTGCTAGGATACCTTGCTAATATCCAGCTTATTTGTATACATGTAACCGCACTTTCACAGAGGGGCTTTAAATGTAGCTAGGTCTTTAAAAATGTATAAATATTTAAGCATATCTTGGTATTCCTGTATCTTGAACACAGATATTTTTTTGATTTTGTGCACCCAGTCAAGTCACATCAGCTTTATTTCTATAGCGCATTTTACAGTGGAGCATTGTCTCAAAGCAGCTTTACAATTTTCTTAATTATAAGGCCTAATTTTAAGCAAGCCTAGGGTGACAGTGGAAAGGAACACTCCATAAATATTACAAGGAAGAAACCTTGGGAGGACAAAGACTCAAAAAGGGGCCCATCCTTCTTGGGCGAATATATAAGAATTGAACTGAGTTATGTAATTAATAGGTTCATAATAATAGTTTAAATAATATTACATACATATTATAATTATAAATATTATATTATATCGACAGCTCTATATATACAGTGGGGCAAAGAAGTATTTAGTCAGCCACTGATTGTGTAAGTTCTCCTACTTAGAAAGATGAGAGAGGTCTGTAATTTTCATCATAGGTACACTTCAACTATGAGAGACAAAATGAGAAAAAAATCCAGGAAATCACACTGTAGGATTTTTAAAGAATTTAATTGTGAATCATGGTGGAAAATAAGTATTTGGTCACCCACAAACAAGCGAGATTTCTGGCTCTCACAGACCTGTAACTTCTTTTTTAAGAAGCTCTTCTGTCCTCCCCCATTACCTGTATTAATGGCACCCTGGTTTTGACCTTGGTTATCTGTATAAAAAAAGACACCTTTCCACAGCCTCAAAAGTCAGACTCCCAAAGTCAACCATGGCCAGACTAAGGAGCTTTTTTGTGAGGACCCTCCAGAAAATAAATAAATAAATAAATAAATAAAATAAAAAGAGTTGTTGATGTTCAATCAGGCTGGAAAAAGTTTACAAACAATATTGTATATATATATATATATATATATATATATATATATATATATGTATGTATGTATGTATATATATATATATGTATGTATGTATATATATATTTATGTATGTATATCTGTATGTGTGTGTATATGTATATACAGAGAGAACATATTTAGCATATTAGGTAGGCATATTGGCATATTCAACATATTGGAACGGCATCCACAGTCGACCACAGGACGGAATGAACCACTGCCCTCTGTGGTCTAAATACGGTGGGGATGGAGCTGATGATGGAAGAACAGCTTGAGTGAGGCTGAAAGCTAAGGCATATTTCTTGCAGTGGTGATGCAGTTTTGTACTTACAACCAGAAGGTTCAGGATTAAAGTCCCAGCACTGCAAATCTGGCACTATTGGATCATTGAGCCCTAGAACCATGATTGCTTGGGTTGCATGTTGTAAGACTGTGTTAATTATAAGTCACTCTTGATTAAGGCATCTACAAAATGCTTTAAGGCTAAGTGCTTATAGCTAGTTTAATTGTGTACCTATTGCCAAGTATCCACTGATGTTTCAAAACCATTCTGGGGACTGTGGTGAACTAGTGGTTAAGGTACGGGCAAGGTATGGGCAAGAAAGTCCAACACTGCCAAGCTGCCAATGTTGGGTCCTTGAGCAAAGCCCTTAACACTGCCATCTGCATTTAGGTGGAATGCTAGCTTGATTTGTGTCCCTATCATGCTGCTTGCACTCAGTGTGCATACATAGCAGTCTGTCTTTCCTGGCTATGTGACTCAGTTAATACGTGAACTCTTAAGATAATTAAGATAATGTTGTAGAAAATGCGTATCACACACCCCTAGTTCCAATGTATATTTTTGCTTCTAGTGACCAGAAAACGTTCAGAATCATCACACAAAAAACAAGACATAACCATGATAAATGAAACACACGGCAGTGGTGGGTGCTTTTAAAATTTCATATAGGCTATACTGTAAGAACAATGAGTGGATTCACAGTAAGTTTAATTGTTGGTGAGTTCACAGATCTACTACATGTTGCACTGTCCTTAAAATTCGCTACATAGGCACTACAATACTAAACCTGACTATCACTGAGCAACATTTGGGATTGCAAATGTTCTGATAGTGGACTCATGAACATTAATATTAGCCAGTGTGAGAGAGGCCTTTAATTGCTTAGAAGTTACCCTGGGGTCCTTTGTGACCTCGCCAACTATTACATGCCTTGCTCTTGGAGTGATCTTTGTTGGTCGACCACTCCTGGGGAGGGTAACAATGGTCTTGAATTTTCTCCATTTGTACACAATCTGTCTGTCTGTAGATTGGTGGAGTCCAAACTCTTTAGAGATGATTTTGTAACTTTTTCCAGCTTGATGAACATCAACAACTTTTTTTTTCTTTTCTGAGGTCCTCAAATCTGCTTTCTCCGTACCATGATACACTTCCACACACATGTTGTGAAGAGCAGACTTTGATAGATAGGTCTTTAAATAAAACAGGGTGAACACTCACACCTGATTGTCATCCCATTGATTGAAAACATCTGACTCTCTTTTCATTTTCAAATGAACTGCTAATCCCAGAGGTTCACATACTTTTGCCACTCAATATTATTTCTTCAATAAATAAATGACCAAGTATAATATTTTTGTCTCATTTGTTTAACTGGGTTCTGGTTTACTTTTAGGATTTGTGTGAAAATGTGATGTTTTAGGTGATATTTATGCAGAAATATAGAAAATTCTAAGGGTTCACAAACTTTCAAGCACCACTAGAATTCTAAATGTATATGAGTGTTGAAATAATAATGGGCCTTGATTTACCTCAGTACGTGACCGTGCACTGGCTTTTCCCCCAAGCACAATTGATCAGTTTCGGTGAAATACATTTGGATGCATTTTTGTGTCCTACGCTGTTTATCATATAGATCCTTGTGCTTATGCGTGATGTATTAACTGCTCTGACTCTGTTCATATATTCCTGTCATAAGAGCCATATTTCTTTCAAGAAAAAGGCTTTACGTTATTAATGCAGGCTTTTTTCTGCATTTAAAAACTTAAATGAAATGTTACAGTAGATCATTGCAGTGGAAAATTGCTGGTCCCAAATTCTAGGCAAACATAGAACTAAATATTGCTGTCACTGCTCAGAGATCTTGCCTGCTCATTAGATGCAGGTACAACACTAAAGCAACAAAGACAGTTAACCATCTGCTGTGGTCTGTGTAACTTTTCTCACACCTTTTTAGCTGTCATGTGTTATGCAGTGGAGATTATGGTGGCACAAACACTTTCTAAACTTTGTGTTGATTTATTAACTTAAAACAATTTGTTTAGGAACATGTCTGGTCTTACTGCCTTTGGAGATGTGCTTTAAATGCAGCTAGGGCTCTAACCATTTGACATCCTAACATTTATATTACTTGTAAGGACCACTGATCAGGAAATCAGTGCAGTATTTTGTAAAATAAGTTTTATTAGTATTTCATTCAATTATTATGAAACATATGGGTACATTTCAGTTGTACAGTAGGAACCAAAAGTTTGTGACGTAGTGAAAATGCAAAATGCTCCTTTTTGACCCTTTTTTTAAAATAAAATGTTATACATTCTTTCTCATGAAAAATATAATGACTCGAAACATACCTCAGAGCTTTGTGACAACTATGCGAGGACCAGTGAAGATCAAGGAATGCTGACTGTCATGGACTTTCCTTAGTCACCTAGCCTAAACATCGTCCAGCGTTTATGGGGGTACTCAAAGACGGAGAAAGCCAAATATGCAGAAAAATCATATGATGGACTTTATCATATCATTGGATAACAAGGGTCAGATGTTGCACAAATTTGCCCAGTCCATGCCAGCTCAAGTACACAAGTACTAATAAATTATGATGCTATGTCATCAAATTGTCATGCTGATTATGTGAATTGCAATGAACAGGATAGTGTTAAATTTAAGAAAAATGGGAAATTCACAAGTGAAAAAGACTTTTGGCATCCATTATATGTAGTAATTTTAGAGATCTTGTTGTAAGGAATGCAGTTCCTTTCAACCCGAGACTTTAATATATACAGTGGTATCTTGGTTCTCATTGTTAATTTGTTCTAGAAGGCTAGCTGAGTGCCGAGTAAATTTTTCCCGTAAAGAGTAATGTAAATTGTAATCCGTCCAGACCACCAAAAAATCCACACTGTATAAGGCATTATATGCATTAATGGAGTTATGTTGTACAGGTGCTTCCTGATTTATAATGGGGATACAGTGGTGTTTGAAAGTTTGTGAACTCTTTAGAATTTTCTATATTTTTGCATAAATATGACCTAAAACATCAGGTTTTCACACAAGTCCTAAAATTAGATACAGAGAATCCAGTTTAACACATGACACAAAAAATATTATATCTTGGTTCATCTATTTGATTGAGGAAAATGAACCCCCTCGCAATATACATATTAGGTGAGTGGCAAAGTATGAACCCTTGCTTTTAGGCCCTTTCCTCCATACAGAACAGTTTCAACTCTGGGATGTTGGTGGGTTTTCTCACATTAACTGCGCGCTTCAGGTCCTTCCACAACATTTCGATTGGATTAAGGTCAGGACTTTGACTTGGCCATTCCAAAACATGAACTTTATTCTTCTTTAACCACTCTTTGGTAGAACGACTTGTGTGCTTAGGGTCACCGTCTTGCTGCATGACCCACCTTCTCTTGAGATTCAGTTCATGGACAGATGTCCTCACATTTTCCTTTAGAATTCTCTTATATAATTCAGAATTCATTGGTCCATCAATGATGACAAGCCGTCCTGGCCCAGATGCAGCAAAACACACCCAAACCATGATACTACCACCACCATGTTTCACAGATGGGATAAGGTTCTTATGCTGGAATGCGCAGTTTTCCTTTCTCCAAACATAACGTTTTTCTTTTAAACCAAAAAGTTTTATTTTGGTCTTTTGTCCACAAAACATTCTTCCAATAACCTTCTGGCTTATCCACATGATCTTTAGCAAACTGCAGATGAGCAGCAATGTTCCTTGCAACCCTGCCATGCACACCATTATTGTTCCGTGTTCTTCTGTGTTCTTCAGTGTTCTACTGTTCAGTGTTTCCTCCATTTGTACACAATCTGTTTGACTGTGTATTGGTAGAGTCCAAGCTCTTTAGAGATGGTTTTGTAACCTTTTCCAGCCTGATGAGCATCAACTTTTTCTGATGTAGTCAGAAATCTCTTTTATTCGTACCATGATACACTTCCACAAACGTGTTGTGAAGAGCAGACTTTGATAGATCCCAGTTCTTTAACTAAAACAGGGTGCCCACTCACACCTGATTGCCATCCCGTTGATTGAAAACACCTAATCTCTAATCTCACATTCAAATTAACTGCTAATCCTAGAGGTTCACATACGTTTGCCACTAATGTAATACTGGGTCATTTTCCTTAATAAATAAATGACCAAGTATAACATTTTTGTCTCAATTGTTTAACTTTTAGGAGTTGTCAAAATCTGATGATGTTTTAGGTCATATTTATTCAGAAATATAGAAAATTCTAAAGGGTTCACACACTTTCAAGCACCACTGTATCTTCCAAAAAATCCATCATAAGTTAAATGTAACATGAACTTATTAGTTTAATATAGTCTACACTGTATAAAAACGTAGCCAACCTTTTAGTTTTAGTTTTAAAGCTTATTTTATTATTTATTTAAGTGTTGAAAATCTAATGTAATTTAGAGAGTAGTGGATTGAAAGTGAAAAGTAAAAGCAAAACACTTAATATAGTGGTGAACTTTGGGCGTTAGCATAGCTGGTAATGCTAACTGCACAGCCTGAAAGTGATCCGAAGGAGTCCTTTGGGTTGGCTGTAAACATCAACCATTTTAGGACCTATGGGGACTTGTTTGCACTAAGAATACAGTACTATAGATGTAAAAATAAATAAAAACATGATAAACAGCACAGATCTTCGCTGGGAAAGAGCTATTGTGAATCTGAATCACTGAATCCCTGTGTAAAGACTCATGAATTGTGAATCATGAATCGAGTTTCAGCTGGAACGAGTTGCACAGCTCAAGTTTAAGAAAGTGCGAGTACTGAGCAAACGACAAGAACTGAGACAAATTTTTCTAGTCAAAAAGCATCAAGAACCGAATTCGGCAATTTCCAAGGTGGTCGAGAACCAAGGTACCACTGTACTTATTTTTGTCTAGTACATTTTATAACATTAATAAAATGTTCCAACATTTTCCAACAAAAGTGCCCTGTAGCATCTAAGGGACATTTTATCACTGGTCACATTTAACATGATTTTTATTTACCCAGTGAAACTAGTATAATATCTGTTTAAGTGCATGTCCTCCATGCATATAGTCTGTCCAGATAAAGTTCTCATTTTTAGAAGATAGTCAAACTTGTATACTTTTTAAATGACTGTATTATTGTTGTGTGGTAAGTTCACTTTAGTCTAGTCTAGTCACAGCAACTTCTATAGTTCTTTAGTTCAAGTATTCCTAAGGCAGATGTGTTGTATTTTTAAGTAGCTCCTTTCTTGGGCTCTTGGGAAGAGCTGACTGGATCCATGAACCATGAAAATGCCATGTTCTTTCACATTCTGTTAGAAGGACTCTGATCTTAATGACTAGCAACAGAGTCAATCACCCATGCAGCAGCTGGAGCCTACCGACTCTCTCAGGGTGAAAGTGTGAGATTGGAGGGAAAAAAGCCCCAGACATTCATAAATAAATGCCTATCTTGGATTGTGGACCAATGTCAACATTTGGCTGATACAGATAAGAAGGCTTATTTTTAGTCTACCACCCCTAGTTATTACACTGTGGAGTAGCTACAGGACAAGCATGAGGTTGTGGCTGTAATCATTAACCATTCACTGCTGAGAATGAGTGCAGAGTAGTAAAGCATGCCTAGATAAACAAAGAGTATCTGGTCGTCCCATCCAGGCCCTTGATTCAAGACATAAGTCAAGCTTAGTTCATCGTTGATACCAGCTTCAGTATTTACCAGGAACCTTTGTGTAAAGATGATTCCTTCCAGACCACATTGCTGTGATATTTGCTCTGTATAATATCAGAGCTGTACATGTTGGAATATGCAACACAATTTGACATTCAGACACTCATCATATTATGTAGTGCAGCTCTGTAGGCCAATCTAGCGAATGCACTATTAAACCACTGCTAATGAATGAAATTTGAATATCTTGTCTGGTCAGACTATTCTCCCGCATGGTTCACTGCAAAATAAGCCTAGCAGCTCACTAATACATCACCCTGTGTTGTGCTGTATGTGTTTCATATTACGTGCTTAATGTGCTTATTGAACTGTTAGCACTTCAAAATGAAACCGTGTGTGTGTTTATGTTTATATTTATATATATATATTATATAATATATATATTATATATATATATATATATATATAATATATATATATATATATATACAGTCGTATGAAAAGGTTTGGGCACCCTATAATTTTCATGATTTTAGTTTATAAATCATTGGTTGTTCAGATCAGCAACTTGAGTTAAATATATCATATAGCAGATGAACACAGTGATATTTGAGAAGTGAAATGAAGTTTATAGGATTTACAGAAAGTGTGAGTAATTATTCAAACAAAATTAGGCAGGTGCATAAATTTGGGCACCCCAACAGAAAATGACATCAATATTTAGTAGATCCTCCTTTTGTAGAAATAACAGCCGCTAAACGCTTCCTACAGCTTCCAGTCTGGATTCTGGTTGAAGGTGCTTTGGACCATTCTTCTTTAGAAACATCTCCAGTTCAGTCAGGTTTGATGGTTTCCGAGCATGGACAGCTCACATTTGTCTAGGGACTGAGATGGCCATTCCAGAATGTTGTACTGGTTCCTCTGCATGAATGCCTTAGTAGATTTTGAGCAGGGTTTTGGGTCGTTGGCCTCGGTGCAACTTTGTCACTGATTCTTGAACATTGTTCTCAAGAATCTGGAGATATTAACTGGAATATGCGATCCTCAACTTTAACAAGATTCCTAGTACCTGCACTGGCCACACAGTCCCGCAGCCTGATGGAACCGCTACCAAATTTTACTGTGGGTAGCAAATGTTTGTCTTGGGATGTGTGCCGCTCCTTGTTATGTCCAAATAACTCAATTTTAGTTTCATCAGTACACAGCACTTTATTCCAAAATGAAGCTGGATTGTCCAAATGTGCTGTAGCACACCTCAAGTGACTGTGGCGTGTCTGCAGAAAAGGCTTCTTCTGCATTACTCTCCCATACAGCCTCTCCTTGTGCAAAGTGTGCTGTATAGTTGAACGATGATTAGTGACACCATCTGCAGCAAGATGAGGTTGTAGGTCTTTGAAGGTGGTCTGTGGCTTGACTATGACTGTTCTCACCATCCTTCGCCTCTGCCTATCTGAGATTCTTCTTGGTCTGCCACTTCGGGAGTTCCTTAACTAGAACTGTGTCTGTGGTTTCCATTGCCTCACTATGTTCCTCACAGTGGAAACTGACAGCTGAAATCTCTGAGAGAGCCTTTCCCTTTCCCTGAACCATGATGTTGAACAACCTTTGTTTTCAGGCCATTTGAGAGTTGTTTTGAGGCTCCCATGTTACCACTCTTCAGAGAAGATGCAAAGAGGAGAAAAACTTCCAATTGGCCACCTTAACACTTTCTCATAGTTGGATTCACTTGTGTATGTAGATCAAGGGTCAATGAGCTTACAAAACAAATTTTGTGTTCCAATAATTAGTGCTAAAGGTATTCAAATGACAAAGGTGCCCAAATTTATGCACCTACCTAATTTTGTTTGAATAATTACTGCACACTTTCTGTAAAACCTATAAACTTAATTTCACTTCTCAAATATCACGGTGTTCATCTGCTATATGATATATTTACCTGAAATTGCTGAGCTGGACAACCAATGATTTATAAAGAAAAATCATAAAATTATCAGGGTGCCCAAAACTTTTTCATACCACTGTATATGTGTGTGGTATATATCTATATATTATAATAGATATATATATATATATATATCTATATTATATATATATATATATCTTATATATATTGGGATTGAAGTGCAGGTGAAAGTAAATCATTAAAAAGGAAATAATGAATTCTGCCTGTAGAAGTAGGCAGCGGGGCGGGGATGAACCCGGTTCGCATCAGGTGAGTGAACATGAGTTAACCGCTCTCCACCATAGCTGTGGTGAGATTTACCAATAATACCGTATTTTTCGTCCCCATAAGGCGCCACTTAAAATCCTTTAACTTTCGCAAAAATCGACAGTGCCCTTAAAATGAATGCGCCTAATGTATAATTAATTTGATTGAGCCTGCTGACCTAGAACCTATTGTAGATGGTACACGGCGCTCATAAATCTGCAAAATGTTTGTTAGCCCGGCCTTTGGTAAGTTACGACTCTTACGCCACCGTAGTGGCGCAGCGTAGCGGAGTAATATGGTAATTTGCTTCAGCATTAGGGTACGTGCATTTCATTCCATTATTTTCGAAGCGGATTTCAAACTCAACGCTGTCAGTCACGCAGTACAACACGGACATAGAGCAGCTGCGAGAGAATTCAACATTAACCAATCAATGGTACGGAAGTGGAGGAAGCAAGAAGACGCCCTGCGCCAGGTAAAGACCAAACTGAGCTTCCGACGGAACTTAAGAGTTTTGTTTCATTTCATGCGTCTTATAACCCGGTATAGCCCGAAAAATACGGTAAGTGGATTTAAGGCTAAACACAAGCGAACCCGATCACTAGAATAGGTTTCCAAATACTGAGTAGTAATATCAATGACAACTTGGTAGAAACTAGGCGGAAGCTCACGTTGCTGAGGCGATGGAGAGAGACAAAAGAACGGCGCTGATCATGGTACAGCATCTGCTAAAACAGCGAAAGCGGGGCAAAGCACAATACCCGATCGCTAAGATTATCTCACGAATACAAAGTATAATCAATGGCTGTTGAGAGGGTGTAAACGGAGGCTCATGTTGCTACGACGACAGGGCTGACGTCAGTGAGAAGGAGGAAAGTACAAAGCAAGTCAAAAACACCGGAATCTGAGGGTGTACTCACACTAGGCAATTCAAACCGCAGTCGCATGTTTGGTACCCGAGCGCGGTTCGTTTGGCTAGTATGAATGCTCCCAATCGTGCTGGGGTACGCTTGAAAGAGGTGGGCACGCTCTGGCACGCTTTCGTCATCACATGTACGGCATCACATACACAGCGCAGCACATTTCATGGTTGTACATATGTGATCGGGTAATCACATACTTCTGTGCCTTTCTTTGGTTTCGTTTTGTGCGTGCAGACACACAATGTTAAGCTATAGCCCTACTGTACCTCTACATCACGGTTTCCTTTGCAAAGGAAGAGTGAATACCATCCTTTCCTAGCCAAAGCCAGGCTAAAAAGCATGTCAAGTTGAAACAAGGGTGCGACAAGAGACACCGCTCTGAAACGGCTTTAAGGGTGTACTCACACTAGGCAGTTTGAACCGCGCTCGGGTACCAAACAAATGGTTTGTTTGGCTAGTGTGAGTGCTCCCAATCGCGCCTGGGCTCGATTCATGGCATGCTTTCGTCATCACCATACGTGCTCACACAGCACAGCACACTTCATTATCTTCTGTGTACAAGCAACTACAGGTTGCACCATTCACTTTAAAGGCCAAAGTTTTACAAATTATACTAAATTCTAGCAAGAAATAAAAACTTGTCTTTTAACTCGTTGCCATCTTAAACAGTGAATCAACGCTGTGTATCCATGTGCAGCAGTAGGACTTGGAGAATCAAGGCAGAAATCCCTCATACACTCAAAAGTTCACCACATTACCGGTTGTGTGCTCGCTTGTTTATTACCTCGTTTGAACTAAAGACTGCTCTAACTTGGTTGGTTTGGTTTGGAGACTTTTTGTACTAGTTACTTATGTTTGTTTGTATGAATTTCCACTACTTATTTGTAACAAGCTGTAAATGGTGCTACAAAGTGTCTGTGCCTGTCCTATTGTAAGTAGTACTCCTTTGTTTGCCTCAACCATAGTCTGTATATTCTTTCTCACCTATAGCTATATAAACTGGTTCATATTCACTTGTTGAGTCTCTGTTTCATCTGGCTGGTCTTCCTTCTTGTCCACAATACTGTCTGTCAATGCATTTTTGGCTTCTGATGAACAAGTATCAGGTCCATCATCCTCTTAAGTGTTATGGCTTTCCCCTAGACAGGGTCCTAATAGTACATTACTGTGTTTTCTATAATAATTATTATGAATTCCCATAAATTAACAAAGGTTTAGCATGTGTGTAACAGTTTAGGCCTCAGACTCAAGGGTAATAGGGAGGCTGTGTAGATGGTAGCGTTCCACTCATGTTTTCAGCTGCATCTCTGATTTGCATGTGGTTTACTTGTATAAATACTGTTTATGTTTACATTACAGTAGCCTTAAAATACTTTGTGACTATGGTAATGTCTGGTCAAAGTCCATTTTGGTTAATGTCAATTCATAAAACGTGCGAATGTTAAACGACGCATACCTGTACAGTGATAAGTAGTTACTCCGTAATTCCTTCTTACAATTTCCTTTGATTTTTCTCTGGTTGTTTTCTGGAAACATGGTTTTGCAGAAGATTGTAAGCCTGTCGGGGCCTCAAACAAGTGTTTTGCTCAGGTAGTCAAAAATAATGCACAAATGTGCCTGGTCAGTCACTCACTGTCTATTTAAGTATAAGGACAGATGATAAAAGTCTCACTAATCAATGTCTCTCTGGTTCTTCATTTCTTTCACCACACCTACGCCATCCAGCAATAATGAGTCTTAATCAGTACTTGCAAAGTGGTCTTGTTCACTTTGTGGAGCCATCCTGTGTTTAGGATGTGGTTGTAGAGTGGCTGCTGTGGCTGAAACTCCAGCTTGAGACAGCATTACACTTGAAGTTTTGTTAGTCCCCCCTCCTTTCTCTCACTTCATTACACTGGTGTTGCCACCTTCCTGTGCATTAGCAGGACCACACATTTCATGCCGCAGTAGGTGTGACATACATTTCGCTTGCACATTCATTGATGGCTCAGCCAAAGCATCTTGTATACCCTTTTGATCCCCATAAACTGCCAAAAGTATTTCCTATTAGTAAGTGAGAAGAAATTAAATATATGCAAAATGTATTTTGTGTTTGTTTTTATGTTTTTCATTATAACAATTTCGGTTAAAAATACTTGAATTTTTAGAATAATACATATTTCAGAATTCCATAGTATTGGTATGTTCCCCATTTTTTTTCTTTTATGATAGGCGTGCACTCACACTGACACTGACTGCACAAGTTTATACAAAATCTGATGGTCCATGTTATCCCAACATGATGATGTTTAGGTCAGGTGACTCTTCATTAGGGGTGGCTATTGGAAAGGACTTCACGATACGATACACATCACGAAACATGGGTCACGATATGATTATATCGTGATGCATTGCGATACAATGCATATTTGCGATATATTGTGATATTCCACATAGTTCACTGAAAATATAAAAACAGCCGACGGTCTTAATACATCACATCACATTTGATAATTCAGTGTACAAATTGAGTCAAAACATTGTATTGCATCATCTACAGGAGCGGAGATTGTAGTTTACACCCATTTAAAATGTGTGTTCTTCGTTCAAAAAAATTGATATATTGAAAATAAATCACGAAAATAAATATCGCGATGTATTTCTGTATTGATATTTTAGCACAGCCTTACTGTTTATGACTGTCAGCACTTCATGATCTTCTTTGGTTTTCCAGTAGCTGTTGTAATGGTTTGAGATGTGACTAGCAGTTGTCTTAGAGATGCTCCAACCCAGTCTTCTGGCCAAAGTCCATTCAGGTCTTTGCTTTTTTAAATTTCTCCCTCATTTCTCCCACATCAAACATGTCAACTATGAGAACCGACTGTTTACTTACCATGTAATATTTACTAGATCTTGTAGAGCTTAACATGTGCTATTAATATGCTGTTAAAGATAATTAATGTGAATAAGAGTAATTGAAAAAATTCCAGGTTATATTAATTGCAGTTTTATTTGGAGTTATTCTTTGGGATGATTTGATAGCAAGATTGTATTCAGTTTTTATCACCATTGGCAGTTATCTAAGTACTCCTGCTTTGACTTAAGATGCACTCTAGCCCTTGTGGCAAATCAGTCCAACACAATTGCTGTCCATTTTTTATGCCATTACATATGTAGTGTACATTTGAGATGTTACTGGGGAGGGAGGGGGAGTGTTAATGAAGACCAGCGCATCCTTGTGAAAGCATCTTTCATCTGATAATGAGAATTTTACTTCCATTTGTGGACATCTGTTACATGCTATGTAATGAATGTCATTAAAATAATATTTCTTTTTTTATTATAGGAGACAGACCTACTGGAAATTTCATCTATCAAGGATGCTAGAACAGGCAAATATTCTAGGACACCCAGGGTAAGATGTTTCAAAGACACTTGTAATTTGACCTATCTCCAGTTTTTGTGGTATTACGGTAATGTGCTATGCAGAAACGGACAGTGTTTGTAACACAGTGTTTAGAATTCATTTCAGTACAGAACAAATTATTGTTCATGGTAATTGTGCTTACAGTCCATATGCATTAGTTGGAGATTAGGAAACATATGCTGTGATTGTTTTTAATATTTTTAATGGTCAGTAGACCTCTTTGTTGAATACTGAACAAAATATTCATGTAAATCCTCTCAAGACATGAAACGTGTTGATAAAACTCACAGCTCTCCTCTGCTGTACATGCCAATATATTTTTTTTCTGGTTCCATAAATTCATTTAGAGTTCTGCTGAGGCATGATAAAGAAGGTTGAACATTCTGGTTTGCCAAGATATGTCTTTTTAGTACAGACTAATGCTTGGCATTAAAGAAAAAAATAAACAAGAAACAATTGCTAGATATGCTGCTTAAATATTGGTGCAGAAATGACCACACTTATCAGAACAATCTAAAAGTTAAACGGAAAGCAGTCTGAGTCAAATATGTTTTTTTATAATTAACAAGTAGAATGGCAGAAAAATAGTTTAGATCCTAATCAAATTGCCACTTGAAGTCTGAAAGAACTTCTGAACTCATTAAAATCAGGGTGTACAAGTGTCACAGTGGAGAGCAGAAGCCAGAGAGCTGGTGTGCTTTTCCTGTTAGACACCATTAGGAATAAAGGCAAGTGCTGCTTATAAGTGGTGCAGACACAGTGAGCAAAAGTATTGCGAATGTCCCAGTGTAACTCTCAAAATGTAGGGATGACAAAAAGCACATTGCTTCTAATAGCATGATATAGTTATTCCAAGGAGCCAAAAGCTGTGAATTTCTCATGGAAGCATGCAGGCATGGAAAGCCAGAGAGTCGGACATCCCAGACTAACAGTATCTATATACACACCCAAATAATCAGCTCACCCGGGCATAGTTTTAAACATAGAATGGGGGAACAAAAAACAGCTCAGATACATAAGAAAGAAACCTTGAACCTTGTATAACCAGACTCATATGGGGAATTCATCCTTTGTGAGACCAGACAACAATATGAAGTCCATGCT
>JAJAGP010005068.1:0-38372 GCA_025084515.1 Ancistrus triradiatus
TATATATATATATATATATATATATAATAGGATATATTATAGTATATATACTATAATTATGAACTCGGTGGTTCAAGTGAACGGAAGTTGATTGGATGGTCACAAGCACATACCTGTAAATTATACTGCTAAAAAGTCTTTACATGTAAAACTTACCAGGTGTCATTTATTGTTATAATTGTCTTTTAAAGGTCTGCTTTAATTATAAGCAAGGTTCGAATTACCGAGGGGTCTGACCTTCCTAATTAAGACTTGGACACGAATGTTGGTTTTGCATTTCATTAGCAATATAAAATGTCATATTATCTAATGTTAGTAAAGTGAAGCAGTGTAGGATTTGTAGAGATACGTTTTGACAGCAATATAGAATTTATTTTTCATTTTAATAGTCGTTAGCTTTTATAACATTTACCTGGTTGGGTAGTTGAACAATATAAATCTGTGTGCACTGAATGGTGAGTAATTGTATCAGTTCATTTTAGAACGCAGGTTTTATTTGTTTTTAGAAAATAAGTCCAAGCTTTAATCTGACATGCATAAATGGAAGTTATGTTACACCCCCGGTAAACAGTTACATATCTAGATGTATACAGATGGATTGTGGCATGTCAGTGCAGGTTTTTATCTCATCACCATTTTCTCAATCAGCTCTGACCAGTAACGTTAATGTAATACAGTATCACCCAAAAACCTTGACTAAAAAACCTTGCTGTGCACCAAGGTACATGTTCCCATTGTATAATATTCTTGTTTCTGGAACAACAAGGCAAAAAGGGAACAAAAAGAAAAGAAAGGTGATGAGGAAATAAACAAAAGCAACAGAACGGGATGCAGTGGCCTTGGTGCTGTGCCGATGACACCTCTCGGAAGCATTTCATTCATCAGGAGGAGGGGGCTTGAGCCTTTGGAAATTACTGCAGATAACGGATACACCTTGAAGAATTGAATTGTGAGGGGAACTGATTTGAATTCCCCACCTGGTGATCTGTGCTTTGCTGAGGGTTCCTCTTTTAGCCGTCGGCTACTGTTCCGCTTTTCAAGCTGCTGTCACCAGCCTCCATGCTTAAGCAAACCGTGAGCCTGGCTCTGAGTGCCAGCCACCACTAAGCCGTCTAGGTAGTGAGTCAGGGCATGCTACGCAAGACCCATTCACATTAAGGGCACAAAAGAGACCATGACAATGTGTCGAGACATTTGGAGCCAGCATTTTCATAAGACGAGTCTGCTTGTCAAATGCAGCTGCTTACTTTCATAATGGTGCGGGATAAGAACAAATAAGTCGAGCACTTGGATTTTTCCCCTTATCGTATTTGGATTTCAAAATTCAAGGGATTTAAAATCCAAGAGGCAGCCTCACAAATCGTATTTTAACTTAGTCCCTAGACAGCCACGACTGTGAATGATGTTCTTTAATGTAAGTAGATTTTGTAGTTCACTGTTTCAGAAAAGTTGCCCATACTGTATCGTCCAGGATATCTGCTCTTTTAAGGTGCAGACAGTCTTCTTGTGATGCCTGACCAGGCCAGGAGGCACTGCCGGGTGTCGAGCCTGGGTCCCTGCAGTAGTGGGTGTTTACTGTAAGTAATGTTAGGCTAAAATATATAACAATCCATTTTCTTTTTATTCAAAATGTACCATGAGGTTGAGATGATCTGCAGAAGGAGCATCTAAGCATGACAGTACCGAGAATCACATTAAACAGTCAATAGTTTCCTTTCTGTGTATACAAAACATTATAGTTGGAAGTAGATGAATAAATAAATAACATAAAGATGCCCCCAGTAAAATTATGGAGGAAAAAAAGTTTCTTCTGGCATGTTTGCTTGAGAGGAATGAAGACAGCAATAGCTGATATAGCAGGACTGACTTAATGAGTACTGTGCCTGAAATGGAGAAAACAAATAAATAATTCAAATGAAGGTCAAATTGGAGTGGGGAGCCCCATAACAAAGGGGGGGGCCTTCCCCCTCCTCATCTGCTTTTGCCTCTCATGCTCAGAGCATAGTGAGGGACCGATGCTCCGGCGAAGTTTAGCGGTGTCTAATCAGGGCCTGATTAAACATCCTTTCAGAGAGGTAGGGATTAAGGGAAGTCTCCTCAGAGCAGGCCCGTGCAGACGAGAGAAGTTCGGCAGAGAACTTTTTAACGTGCCACTCAGGCAATTGTTCAATCAACTCCCCAGCTGCGGCTAGCAAACAGCTCTCACCGCCAGATTGGAGCGCTGCTACGCAAGGGCAATGCAATTACAGCCATTCAGTTGATCGTCCCACGAGCACCATAGAGTTCAGACTTGTTTCTGCTGCAGAAAAACTGAATACCTAGGTGAGCCTTTTTTTTTTTTCTTTTTCTTTTTGCTCACATTGCCTTTTTTCCACTGACTCAGTACTGGTGCTAGATCAGGAAAGTAGTCAACCTTTTTAGGAAGTGGTCTGCACTTCTAGTTCAAGTTAAACCATTATGCCATCAGATTTTGGAGTTACTAATTTACAAGGTTTCTCTCCAATGTAAAACACCTCCGAGTCCACACATAGAAAAATGGAATAACTACCGTATTTTCCGGACCATAAAGCGCACCGGGTTATAAGGCGCAATATCAACGATCGACTGCTAACGGGTCTATTTTCATACATAAAGCGCACCGGGTTATAAGGCGCATTAAATGAAACAAAAATCTTAAGTTCCGTCAAACATAGAAAAAAAAATTGGAAAAACTTTACCGTAAAGTTTTCGGGGGAAACATAAAAGCGCCCCCCAAACCGGGGTTATTTTTGAAAGGGGGGGGGCCAATATCAACGATTCGGGGGAACTGTAAGGGGAGTTCTATTTCAATACATTAAAAAAGGGCCGCCACCGGGTATTAAGGCCGCCATAAATTTGAAAAACAAAAAAATATTTAAGGTTTTCGTCAGAAGCTCAAGGTTTGGGTTGTTTTTTAACCTTGGCGGCAGGGGGCGGGGTTCTTCTTGGGCTTCTTCACTTTCCGCTTACATTTTGATTCGGTACTTTTGGCTGAATTTCTTCTCGGCAAGCTTGCTTCTATGGTCCATTGTTGTAACCGCGTGGGGGGCTTGAAGCGTGGTTTGGAAAAATCCGCTTCGAAAAAATAAAAAATAATGGGAATTTGGGCCAAAGTTTTTTTAACCCATAAGCTTTGGAAGGCCACATTTTTACCGTATTACTTACGCCTATGGCTGCGAGGCACTAAGTGTTGGGGGGGACCGGTAAAGGCTTCGTAAACCTTAACCAAGGGGGCCGTGCTAAAAAAACAATTTTGACAGATTTAATTGAAACGCCGTGTAAACAAAATCTTAACAATCGGGGTGTCTTAGGTCAGTGAAGGGCTCAAAAAACCAGAAATTTTAATCATTACATTAGGACGACCAACCGGGCCCATTTTTAAAGGCGCACTGTCGATTTTTTGGAGAAAATAAAAAAGGGATTTTAAAAGTGCCGCCTTATGGTCCGGGAAAAAAAAAAAATTTTTTACCGGAAAATGGGACTGGAGAAAGAAGTGGGGTTGATTGCCTTTTATTTGCGGGCTATTTCAAAAAAATTGAAGTAAACTCATGTTTAAGGCTATTGCCTTCCCAGGGAAAAAAAAAAAAAACCGGATTATTCTTGCCAGGGTCAAACTTTCTTTAGGGCTTTTTTCAAGGGCCAAAGTTTTTGAAAATTCGTATTTTTAATTTTCTAAGGGAACAGGGGAAGTTTTTAGCAGTTGGCCAGTTGGGACTCATTATTTTCAAGTTTGCTGCATCTGCGTGGTTATAAAAATTTGCTTCTTTTTGGGGGCATGACCCCCTTTTACATTGAAAGATGGCGGTAAAAAAGGAGTCTGTTGTGGGGTCAATGCCTGTTTCTCCCCAACTCAAGTGTTAATCGGGATGGAGTTTTCTCAGTTGGCTGTTTGTGTTATTTTTGCCCAAACCAAAAAAAACCCCACTAGTTTTGGCAGGGGTTTTGCCAAATTAACTGAACCACATTTTACATTTTTTCCCAAGACCCAATTGTTAAAAACAAAAAAAACCCAATTTTTGAACAAAAAAAAAAGGTTCCAAAAGTCGTAAAAAACTGTTCCTTTACTTTTACCCCCCCCCCAGGAATTAGGTTTTCCATACACTGTTGGGGAAAAGCCAAACAATTTAAAATACAAAAAAAAAACCCAATCTATCGCAGAATTTTTTTGCTGTTTCAAAACCAAACAGCCCTTTCCCCACACTGTTCTTAAGAAGGACCTTTCAACGGATTTGGAAACCATGTAAAAACATTGGGGGAACAAGTTTAAAGGGGCCAGGCCCCACCAGTTGGCAGTTCATTCTTCAAAGGTGGTTATGGTGGATTTAAGGGTCAGGGGGGCCTTGAAAAAAGGGCTAGCCGAGGTTTTTTTCCATTCCAATACTTTGGATGAAAAACGGGTCTTTTAAGGGACCAAAAATTGTTAAAGGAGGTACAGGCCAGGAAATTTGATTTTTACCGGATTTTTTCGGGAACCAACAGAAGGCGCACTTAAAAAAATCCTTAAATTTTTCCTTCAAAAAAAAAAAAATCGAACCCAGTGTGCCCTTTAAAAAATGGCCAGTGGCGTTTTTCTAAAATGTATGAATTGAATTTCTGGTTTGAGCCTTTTCTGACCTAGGGGAAAAAAAAACGAATTGTGTTTGGTTTGGTAAAACACGGGACGCCTCAAAAATCTGTTTCAAAAATTGCTTTAGCACGGGGGGTTTTCTTTGGTAGGTACGAAAAAAGCTTTACGGGGCAAAACCGTAGTGCCCGGGGGGCAGGCATCGCCGGAGCGGTAATACGGTATGTTTGGCTTCAGCATTAGGGGGGGTTTACGTTTGCATTTTCAATTTCATTATTTCGAAAAGCGGATTTTTTCAAAAACAAAAACCCCACAACGGCTAATCAGTTTTTTTCAACCGGCGGCCAGTACACATGGACATTTAGAGCAGCGTGGAGGGGGGAAATTTCATTTTCATTGTAAAAACGACATTCAAATGGGTTACGGAAAGTGGGAGGGAAAAAAGGGCAAGGGGAAGGGAACGGGGGGGGGGCCCCCCCCCCTTTGTTTGCCCAGGTGAGAGAATTCATCATTAACGAATCAATGGTACGGAAGTGGAGGAAGCAAGAAGACGCCCTGTGCCAGGTAAAGACCAAACTGAGCTTCCGACGGAACTTAAGAGTTTTGTTTCATTTAATGCGCCTTACAACCCGGTTACTAGTACAAGTACTGTACTGTGGTACATTTAGAGTTAAATCAATTAAAGAAGCTGAATATGTGGCCCAGATGTGATATGCAGACTTTCACTCTGGAGCAGCTGGTTTAAAAAAAAGATTTTTGCACTAAACATGAAAAATGTGTTTTAGTTAATTAATGATGACAGCATTTCATAAGACACGTAATGAATAGGCGGGGGTCAGTTTTGGCTTCATGTAACTAACCGCGCACTTTCAAGTCAACCAGAATTATTTATTTTTATTATGTATGCTTCATAAATCAAACCTTGTCATTTTTTATTTGCTTTGATATAGGCAGTATATGCAGTGTTTGTTATATATAGCTGGCAAATTTTCAAATAATTATGTCCATGACTTCTTATGCTGCATGTGTTTATTAGAGAGAGAGAGCTCATATAATTCATTTTCATAGCAATGGGCCATATTAACTAGGGATGCACCAAAATGAAACTTTTTAGCCGAAACCGAAGAAAATGAAATATTTCGCCATAGGCCAAATACCGAACGTGCTTCTTCTCATGTTTCGCAGTTTAATCGAGAACAAATTTATGAACTTTTGTTTTAGTTTCTCTTTATACTTTTTCCTCCACATTACACATGAATAAACATGGGACTAGAGAAACTGAATGTCAAGGCAGGGTGAGGAAGGTATCCAACTTGGATGAATATGTGGAAGACTAATAAAATAAACTGATTAAATTACATTGCATCTGTTGCTCTGTCTCAGGTGTTCAGTATACATGCAATTATGTAAATGTACTTTTTATAAATTTCACATATATGACTCTTGCTAGTTTTAATCAGTTAATTTATGTTCAGTTACCAGCTAAATGGGCTAAACCACAGATCTCATACAGAAGGGCTTACATTTTCCTCTCATGTTCTTATTAGCTTTTGTCTGCATTTTATCTGTTCCTCTTATCACAACTCATACAAATGTCTGTTATGATGTTCCTCCAAAAAGAAACTTCAAGGATAGATGAAAACTGCAAAATGCAGACCTGTAAAACTCTGCTAGCGTCCGTGCAGAGGGCGTGACCAGGTAACCAGGTACACTTGTTCATCATTTAACCAGCCTGGTTAGAAATCTGTCATAGAGAATGCACTACATAGAAAGTAGGCAGCAAGGGCACTCACTAAGTAATGAGACAGACCCGATGAACACTCGATAGCAGCGATGGTGGCATGGTGCACTCATTTCTTTAAAAAGAAGGTGGAAAATAATATTTACATTAAGTCATTTAGCAAATGTCAACAAAATGCTCGCACTGTAGAACTTTGCTTGGCATGGTTGCTGCATTTACAAAGAGCACCTCGCTCCATGCTGGTTAGGATTTGATCGCATCATCAAAACATCATTGTTCGGTTTAAATGTTTCAGTCTTTTCAGGAACACCCAAAGTGCTTTTTTTTTTATTTGGGTTAAAATCTGTATTATTAACCCATTCCATTAAAAAACAAAACTACAAATTGCAGCTTTCTACAATTTGTACAACTGTACAGTTTCTACAATTGTAGTTTCTTTGTGTATAATTATGATACTTTATGATACTATGTAATGCAACTGGTTACAAACTAGAATTAGCTGAATAGGTTAAATATTTGCCTCTCTTCTGTTTAAATCCTCCATCGCACTGAAAAAAGGACTTGTTGGTTTTGATGCTCCTTAAGAGACCTTTTATACATTAAGAAATATTAGCAGCAGCTAGTAACCTCAAAGAAATTGCCTTCATTATTTAATCGTGGTATCACTTTGTGTCCATCCCGTAAAACACCCCCAATGTCTGCATTCTTTTATCTAACCCTGCTATATCTAAAGGGAACCCTGAGTTCCTATTGTTTGAATGATCAAGGCTTTTGAATCACTTTGCATCCGCCATAATCTTTGTTTAATGTTTTGTAATGGCTGTGATTGACTTTTTAAAACCGACGTGTGTTTGCAAACTTTCATTTCAGGGATGTATCAAAGCAATCGATATCTGCACTATAAGTCCAAGAAAGTTATTTAAAATCTATTTTTAGTATGACTTAAATGCCCATAAATATAATCCAAGCGGTAGTGTAGAGTAAAATCTGCTTTCCAATTTATGTTCCACAGAAGCAGAGGAAAAACCTGTGCTTCCAGCCACAAATGTAAGCACCTGGATAGCATGAAGTACCCAGAGAATTTAAATGAATACCTGCCTGGCTACCTCTGTCCTGAAGCTACAACTGGGTCATGGTTTAATCTTTCCACAGGACAACGTTCCAAAACATGTTCTCTTCCCCAAAAAATAGTTAGGTGCACTATTCCCACACCAGGAAAGCAATTCATAATGCTATGTTTTTACTTTGTGCCATTCTCTTTTTTCCTTTTATTCATTTATTCCATTTGCATTTAATACAGCTATCATCAAGGAAGCTTATGATGAACAACTGTCAGATAAAACCAAAGGAAAACTGAAGTTACCACAGGCAACTCTCCACACTCTCAGACTCCAGTCCTTATTAGGATCTCATTTTCCCGACTTGAACAATACTACTTCTTACAAACCAGTTTTGAAAACTTTTCACTAGTGCACTCCTGGGCACATTACAGACTTTTAGTCGTTCTAGGCCAAGGCTCAAGTATTCTGTACTGCTGCGTGATATTGCTTCCCATGTCGCATATTTGGGAGCAAAAATTACAAAGCTTTAGCTTTTACACAGCAAGGGTTTACAAATTGGAAAGCAGCATTAGACAGTGATGAAGACTTTCAGAAGCTTGCGTCCAGAGCCATCGCTAGCCCCGTCTGTGTTGGCCAGAAATAAAGCACAGAGAAACGAGTGGTGCCACTATAATTGATCTGTTAGTACGGATACAGACAGAGAAAAGCCAGTACTACATTAAAGGTATAGGGTATGTGTTGCTGTTTTTAATGAACTCTCTTCACAGGACTTTTGAATTGACTCGTCACAACGTTGATGCAGTGGCTGGTCTTTTCTACAAGCTTTTTGGATGTACGTTGTCCAATGTCCAAATATTGATCAAACGAGATCACTGGAAAGCTTGAGAGAGCTGTGCAAAATAATGTAAAACAGTAGTGGGAGGAGTATTTTCTTGGCACACTGAGCTCTTAATACCAATTGAGCATCATTAAAATGGCACCATCTACTTGAGTATTGTTGATGACCATGTCCATCCCTTTATGACCAGAACACATGAACCAGTGCACATCTGTGCTCCATGTCACAAAGCTTCTGTTTACTTAAATGGCCAAGACTGTCACCAGATCTCAATCCAATAGAGCAAGGTGTGCCTGATAAAATGGCTGGTGTGTGGGTGTGTGTGTGTGTGTGTGTATATGTATGTATGTGTGTCAGGGACCAAGCAGTCAAAGACAAAACAGGCAAGGAATTATATCCAAAAAAGGGTTTTATTACATCCATAGTCAGGTCAAAATCAATAAACAAACTTAAGTAATGGGCCCTTAAAGGAAATCAACAAACATTACTCACAACTAAATAACAAACTCAGCTTCAAACAAACCAAAGAGAAAAAGAAAAATAACCCTCACAATGCAACATGGGAAAACCTATATACTAACCGATCAAACCATAAAACTAACAAAGGGGGAAAAATTACAAACCATTAATAAACCTCGATACAAACATTCCCATCCCCCCCCCCCAAAAAACAAACAAAAACCCAAAAAGGAGAAAAAAAAAAGGGGAAAAAAAATTTAAAAAACCTCCCACAATGGGCCAAACCATGGGAAAAAAAAAACACCATTATATGTACTAAAAAAAAAAAAAAAAAAAAAACAACCGATAAAAAAACCCATAAAAAAAAAAAAAAAAAAAAAAAAAAAAAAAAAAAACTAAACCCAAAGGGGGGAAAAAAAAAAAAATTTACAAAAAAAAACCATTTAAAAAAACTCGATTAACCAACAAACATTTCCCATCCCCCCCCCCCCCCCCCCCCCCTTTGCTGGCAACAAAACAAACTGATTGAGTATAGTCCAATTCCAGTTCTTTTACATTTTTAAAAAAAAAAAAAACCCAGGCTCCCAAACCCCTCCGTTCCCCCCACAACTTTTAGCAGGGGGGGATCGGAAAGGCAAAAAAAAAAATGGGAGCAGGGGGCAGGGGCATGGGTTAAAAAACTTCCAAACAAACAATTAAAGGGGGGGAACAAAGGGAAAGTTAATTACCAACTAAAAAAATGGGAAAAAAAAAAAAAATGGGACAAAACCACTGTCCCCCCCCCCCCCCCCCCCCCCCCCCCTTTGCTGGCACAACTGATGGTATAGTCCAATTCCAGGTCTCCATTTAACCAGGCTCCACCCTCCGTCACAACTTTTAGCCAGGATCCGGAAGGAAAACTGGAGCAGCAGGCATGGTAACTCAAACATTAAGACAAAGAAAGTTAATTACACTAACTGAAAATGACAAACACTGTAAACTAGATGTACGCGCCTCATTTAGAATACTATGTAATGTCAAAATAGTAATAAACACATTTTATACTCAAACAAACAGTGCAAACAGACTGTGTTTATTTCCCACAACATAACTACAAAGAAGCACTGTGATAAACTTAAGAAAGAGTGCCTTACATCATAATACAATAAAATACAACAAGACTAAAGAAACATTACCTGTTCAATTCAGTTGTGTGGCTGTAAGACCAGCCATCACAATGTGTGTATATATATATGTGTGTGTGTGTGTGTGTGTGTGTATATATATATATATAAAACTATATATATAAATAAACTTTTTAAAAATACTTATGCAAAACATTTGAAATATACATGTATGACATAATTAGAAATACTATATAGTTCTGAATATAGCCCATCTATTCCTCGCAGATACAGAATTGGGAAAACCTCTAGTGTCTGATTAATAAAAACAAGCTGCACTTACAGGCTATGGAATGGGTCCCTAATCACTATTTTCTACATTTTAGATACCTTATATAGCCACAGAGAACAAAATTATATGGTATTGTAGATACTTCCTTAATACAGACTCAACCATTTCAGACACACTGCTCATTACTATGTGACATATTACATGTTTTGGCACACAAACATGCAGAGTCAAGTGTATTTGCTTAATGACATGCCTGGCATACGAGATAACAGCTTACACGTGTCATTTGTAATGAAAGTGCCTAATTAAATGAATACTTTGCATTAAACATGAACCACTCTGGTAATCACTATCATCTATTTTGTGTTTACTGAATTATTACAAACTAGTAAATGCATTCTTTTGAAGCTTAGGTTGTCCACTCATATGGCTTGGTAGTGCTATTTAAAGAAAACTTTTTTTTAAGAACTGGTTGTACAACAGCCATGGTTATCAAGAACAAAAAGCTTAAATGGACACTTCATTTAGAAGTGGTTCCCACATTCTTTGCAGGTGTTGGCACTAATTACCAGATCACAATCATTTTACCTCTGACCTCACGCAGACATTGTCATTGAAAGGTAATGTTAAAGAACGGATGAATCTTTTTAAGCAGTGTGAAATATATTCATTATCTCTCACCTGACTTTGGACGATGACAGCATTGGAGATTCTGAATATATGCTCAGTTTCATTAAGCTGACAATCATGTGCTGGAAAATGTTTGGCATACATAAGTGATGCTCTGCCATGCCATTTGACAGGAGGAATAGCAAGTCGGGGTATGACATTGCTGTAGGCCTTTTACTGTGTCTGTAATAGTGTTAAACTATTTCATTTATTCAGTGTGAATCTTGCTGAGAGCTCACTTTGAGCCCATCTTTTTGTATCATGGGAGCGAGTGGTCTGCACAGTAGGGAAATAATGAAATTGCGGAATTGCACTTGCACCCCAGAATCTACTTTATTTCTCTTGTTTAGTATTGATACAGACCATATGAAATGTAGAACTCTGGAAGTAACTGAAAGTGAAGTCTGGTTTGGGGTCACTTAAGTAGCTGATTGGCTCTTTATTTAAATGTGAGCTGGTTAGATGGAAGAGAAATAATTGCATAGATTGCTGCGCTTCCCAATCTTAATCAGTGTGACTATTGAAAGAACCAAGTAATTTTATTTGTTGATATTGGCTGTAGTGTAAGCAGCATTTCTGTATGTTAGGACAAGACTGGGCTATCTAGCCACATTGGATAGATGCTTAAAAATAATAGCTAGTCAGCAATTTTACTTTTACAAAAAAATTATATCACTTCAGTATATCATGTCACTTTAAACCACGTCTTTTTCTGCATTCATTGCTGATTTCATCCATCCACCTACCATATAGAAGCACTCTGTAGTTCTACAATTTTACAGGCTGTAGCCCATCTGTTTCTCTATATACTTAGCTAGTCCCCTTTACTCTGTTTTCTAATTGTCAGGACCCGTACAGGACCACCACAGATCAGGTGATATTTGGGTGGTAGATCATTCTCACCACTGCAGTGAAACTGGTGTGTTTGTGTGTTGTACTGGTATGAGTGGATCAGATACAGTAGTGCTGCTGGAGTTTTTAAACACTGTGTTCACTCACTGTGCACTCTATTAGACACATCTACCATATACCACACATACCCAATCTGTGGTGGCCCTGTGGGGCTCCTGAATCATAAGTACACTTCAACTATGAGAGACAAAATAAGAAAAAAAATCCAGGAAATCACATTGTAGGATTTTTAAAGAATTTCATTGAAAATCATGGTGGAAAGTATTTGATCACTCACAAACAAGCACGATTTCTGGCTCTCACAGACCTGTAACTTCTTCTTTAGCTCTTCTGTCCTCTACTCGTTAGCTGTAATAAAAGGCACCTGTTTGACCTCATTTGTATAAAAGACACCTGTCCACAGCCTCAAACAGTCAGACTCCAAACTCAACCATGGCCAAGACCAAAGAGCTGTCGAAGGACACCTGGAAGAAAATTGTAGACCTGCACCAGGCTGGAGAGTGAATCTACAATAGGCAAGCAGGTTGGTGTGAATAAATCAACTGTGGGAACAATTGTAAGAAAATGGAAGACGTACAAGACCATTGATAATCTCCCTTGATCTGGGGCCCCACGCAAGATCTCATCCCGTGAGGTCAAAATGATCATGAGAACGGTGAGCAAAAATCCCAGAACAACACTGATGGACCTGATGACTGATCTGCAGAGAGCTGGGACCAAAGTAACAAAGGCTACCATCAGCAACACACTACGTCCGAGAGGGACTTGGATCCTGCAGTGCCAGCCATGTCCCCCTGCTTAAGCCAGTACATGTCCAGGCCTGTCTGAAGGTTGGCAGAGAGCACATGGATGATCCAGAAGAGGGTTGGGAGAATATCATGTGGTCAGATGAAACTAAAATAGAACTTTTTGGTAAAAACTCAACTTGACGTGTTTGGAGGAAGAAGAGTGCTGAGATGCATCCCAAGAACACCATACCTACTGTGAAGCATGGGGGTGGAAACGTCATGCTTTGGAGCTGTTTTTCTGCAAAGCAGACAGGACGACTGATCCGTGTTAAGAGAAGAATGAACGGGGCCGTGTACGGGGCCGTGTACGGGGCCGTGTACGGGGCCGTGTACGGGGCCGTGTACGGGGCCGTGTACGGGGCCGTGTACGGGGCCATGTACGGGGCCATGAACGCGGCCATGTATCGTGAGATTGAAGATGGAACGAGGCTGGGTCTTCCAGCATGATAATGATCCCAAACACATTCGGGCAATGAAGGAGTGGCTCCGTAAAAAGAATTTCAAGGTCCTGGAGTGGCCTAGCCAGTCTCCAGACCTCAACCCCATAGAAAATTTGTGGAGGGAGTTGAAAGTCCGTGTTGCCCAGTGACAGCCCCCAAACATCACTGCTCTAGACGAGATCTGCATGGAGGAATGGGCCAAAATACCAACTACAGTGTGTGCAAACCTGATGAATACTTACAGGAAACGTTTGACCTCTGTCATTGCCAACAAAGGTTATGTTATAAAGTATTGAGTTGAACTTTTGTTATTGACCAAATACTAATTTTCCACCATAATTTACAATTAAATTCTTTAGAAATCCTTTAATGTGATTTCCTGGATTTTTTTTCTCAATTAGTCTCTCATAGTTGGTGTACCTATGATGAAAATTACAGACCTCTCTCATCTTTCTAAGTAGGAGAACTTGCACAATCAGTGGCTGACTGAATACTTTTTTGCCCCACTGTATGTGTGTACACTTTTTCAGTTTTAAGGCCAAAATCTAAGGTTTTCCATAATGGAACTCTGTCTGTGTAGACTCTATCTATATTAACTTTATATATACATATAAATACAAAGCAGAGCACCCCAAGCTCTGTGGTTGACTGCGCATGTCCTGGTAACAATGTTACATCTGGATTATAGCTCATAGGCTTTCTTAAGTGCAAGCATGCTGATTGTTTGAGTCTTAAGCATATACTCGCCACAGATGTACCAACGTACTGCCATTGTTGCAACATTGACAAAAGATTTCCAATGTTGCAACAGTTTCTTTAAATGTGAGCAGTTTTTATAACCTGTCTACCAGCGTCTAAACTGACCAAGTGTTCACAGGCTTGCCTAGAACAACATTTGCATAGCATATTCACTGAGATGTTTGTAATCAGAGGCCTTAATGTATACAGAAAGCAAAATGTTCATTGTCCGGTGTATTTATAGACATTCATCATATAGATTTGATATGTTCACCTTTGGACTTGCATTTTTTTTTTTGAAGTTCCGAGATTGAATATAAATGTGCTTGAAGCTCATAGAGGTCAGTGATGTGTGTGTGCGTGTTCTAGAGTTTGTGTAAACATACAATGCCTTTGTCAGAGCAGTCAGTGTTTGTCTGCAGGTGATCTGAAACATTGATCAATGATGGTGTGAAGTGGCTTATCTCTGGAGTTGTGTGTCAATATCATCACAATCTCTGTAAGCCCTCTGATAAACAATGTTTCAGGTACCTCTCAGATGGCGACAATAAGTGGCACTTGGAGACATCTCACTTCCTCCTTGCAGTGACCTATGGATATTGTTTATCTGTAGTATGAAGCTTTTCTGTAGCAGCAAGTTAAAGGGATTCTTGCGATTGCTGGCAGATAAGTACCACCAAATTGTTTCACACTTTTTTGCCCTTACACAGAGACGTCTCACATCTGTATGTCTTTCAATCAGTGGGAGTCAATCTTTTTAAAGCTTGTTGCTCTCTCATGTATAAATAAGTTCATGTTAGGGAATTTCATGATAAGTCTGATTTAGACAGCCAACAGAGGGGGGTACTGCACAAAACTATTTACACACGCCTGTGTTGTATAAGATTTAATGTAGTGTGAAATTAAAAAACCTCACCAAAACCATTCCCAACATATAAAAGCAGCAGGCTTGCCATTCATAATATTTATGCTTGGCCACAAAAATGAGGCATATCTGTCAGAAAAAATGCATTACAGGCAAATCATTCATGAATGGCAGGTTATTAGAGGGGAAAGGGAATGTTAAGTAGTGTGATCAGAGGCAATCGCTGCCAGATATTCTGGTAGTCACTTTGCTCAGTACATGTGTGGCAAATGTGCCATTTGAAATGGATAGAAATCTCCTAGTAGATCAAAATTCTGTAACCCTTGGAAGTCTGGAGCTGTTTTTCAGTGTCTTTGCTTCTAATTTTGTCTGTATATGAAACCTTTACCAGATGAACTGGCATTGTTTTTAAGAATAATTGTCCTGTATAACCTGATTAAAAAAAAAAAATCGTTAAAACAACAATGCAAGGACGTTAGGAAGTGCTGTGAAAAGCAACATGGCTAAATTAAGAGTAAAATCAAAATATGTAAGCTTGTTTATAGTTATGGCGTTCTGCATTTCTACGTTGTCTACCAATATTGTACCAAAAACAACTCGCACTTAAAAGCCAATACTTTCAGTTAAATTAGTGTTGTTGCTTAGAATGACTTCTTAGAAGAAACTCATTCCTTTGTCATAGCTGGCCTTGAAGGCTTAAAGTATTTAATATATTGCCAGAATGTGAATGATTGTTCTTGTACGTACTGTATATAAAACACAATCATTTGTGCATGTGTGTCTCAGAAGCAGATTGTAGTTTTGTCAGATCTCGACATAACCTAATCCTACATATTTACATATATTAACAGAGGGCAGTAAAATAAAAAATCGAATCCAAATTTAAGGGTTTGCATTTGTAAAATCATGCAAGACAATTTACTAACATGGTCTTTGCAGATTTACATCCGCCTCAAGTTAAGGCAGATTTATTTATAAGGCACTTTTACAATGGAGCTCAGTGTCACAAAGCAGCTTTACAAATCCCTAACTGAGCAAGCTTAGGGTGACAGTGGGAAAGAAAAACTCCCTCAATGTTATAAGGAAGAAGCCTTGGAAGGACCAAGAGTCAAAGGGACCCAACTTCTGTGGGCAGAGTAGATGATGTATATAAGAATAAAACTTAGGACAAAAGTTACCTAACTAATACATTATACAGTAGTATCAGTTTAAACAAAAGTAAATCTAAAAAGTAAAATGGATAAATAAAATAAAATAAAATGACATTAATGTGTAGACTTAGATTAAAGATGATGTAAAAATTATGAAGAGTATAATAAAAGAGACTGTAAAAGTGTACAATATAAGACAACAGTACAGTGGTATCTCAGTTCTCATCATTAATTCGTTCCAGAAGGATTGTCGAAAACCGAAACAGTAATGTAGACGTAAAATAAAGAAAAATACGACAAACAGAGCGGAGATCTTCACTGAGCGAGAGCTATTGTGAATCGACTTTCAGGTGAAACGAGTCACACAGCTCGAATCCTACAAGTTTAAGCAAGTGGTCCAAGTATCGAGCAAACGACTGGAACTGAGACATTTTTCTAGTCAAAATGCATTTGAGATCCAAGTTTGACGAGTTCAGAGGAAGTTGAGAACCGAGGTACAACTGTATATACAGTGCTGTGAAAAAGTGTTTGCACCCTTCCTGATTCCTGTGTTTGTCACACTTATGTGTTTCGGAACATCAAACCAATGTAAATATTAGTCAAAGACAACACAAGTAAACACAATGCAGTTTTTAAGTGAAGGTGTTTATTATTCAGGGAGAGACCTACATGGCCCTGTGTGAAAAAGTGATTGCCCCTTAAACCTAATAACTGGTTGGGCCACCCTTAGCATAAGGGTAGGGGAATTTTGGCCCACTCATTGTTGTAATTCGGCCACATTGGAGGGTTTCGAGCATGGCTTTTTAAGGTCATGCCACAGCAACTCAATAGGATTCAGGTCAGGACTTTGACTAGGCCACTCAAGTCTTCATTTTGTTTTTCTTCAGCCATTCAGAGGTGGACTTGCTGGTGTGTTTTGGATCATTGTCCTGCTGCAGAACCCAAGTTCGTTTCAGCTTGAGGTCACGAACAGGTGGTCGGACATTCTCCTTCAGGATTTTTTGGTAGACAGCAGAATTCATAGTTCCATTTATCACAGCAAGTCTTCCAGGTCCTGAAGCAGCAAAACAGCCCCAGACCATCACACTACCACCACCATATTTTACTGTTGCTATAATGTTCTTTTTCTGAAATGCTGTGTTACTTTTACGCCAGACGTAATGGGACACACCTTCCATAGAGTTAAACTTTTGTCTCATCAGTTCACAGAATGTTTTCCCAAAAGTCTTGGGGATCATCAAGATGTGTTCTGGAAAAACTGAGATAAGCTTTAATGTTCTTTTTGCTCAGCAGTGGTTTTCATCTTGGAGCTCTGCCAATCTCTTTCTTATGGTGGAGGCATGAACACTGACCTTAACTGAGACAAGTGAGGTCTGCAGTTCTTTGGATGTTGTTGTGGGGTCTTTTGTCACCTCTTGGATGACTCGTCGCTGCGCTCTTGGGGTAATTTTGGTTGACCGGCCACTCCTGGGAAGGTTAACCACTGTTCCATGTCTTCACCATTTGTGGATAATGGCTCTCACTGTGGTTCGCTGGAGTCCCAAAGCTTTAGAAATGGCTTTATAACCCGTTCCAGACTGCTAGATCTCAATTACTTTCTTTCTCAATTTTTGTCTGAATTTCTTTGGATCTCGGCATGATGTGTAGCTTTTAAGGATCTTTTGGTGTACTTCACTGTCAGGCAGGTCCTATTTAAGTGATGTCCTGATTGAGAACAGGTGTGGCAGTAATCGGGCCTGGGTGTGGCTAGAAACAGTGAACTCAGTGTGATAAACCATAGTCAAGTTATGTTTTAACAAGGTGGGGGTGAATCACTTTTCACACAGGGCCATGTAGGTTTGGATTTTTTTCTCCCTTAATAATAAACACCTGCATTTAAAAACTGCATTTTGTGTTTGTGTGGTCTTTGACTAATATTTAAATTGGTGTGATGTTCCAAAACACTTAGGTGTGACAAACATGCAAAAAAAAGGAAATCAGGAAGGGGGCAAACACTTTTTCACACCACTGTATAACAAATAAAATATTGAATATAATAATGTACAGAATGAGTGAGTATCAGTGTCATTTAGTCAAGTAAAGAGAGTCACTGTAGGTTCTCATGTTCTCAGCGGAAAAGTTTTGTTGGCATGGCATGCTCAGAAAACCGTAGCAGGGATGTGTTATTACCCTCTTGTGGTCTGAGTAAAGATATGAGGAGTGGAGCTGATGATGGAGGAACATCATCACAAGACTGACAACCTATTGTGCATTTGATCATCTTAATGAACTTGCAGTTTGCTCCTTTCTGCATAATACATTCCTATCAGAACCAAGAATATTGTAAGTCATTCGTTCACAGGTTAATTATATTATCCAATATTATTTATACAGCTTGCTGCAAAGTGGATAAAACTGTAATCGTTCACAGGGATGTGCAGTCCATTTACAGTACTAAAGTACCTAGAGCCAGAGACTCAAATCAGAGTTTCAGTAGGACTTTACTGTGTGTTCCACAGACTCATTGCAATCGTACAGTAATTATTATTAATCCTGATGATTAAAATGTATTATATAAGCCTGCAGTGCACATGCAGGTTTAAAACCTGTGCTCTGAGTGGCTGCAAGTGTAACTAATTCATAAATGTACACAGAACGTACTGTATATACATATAATTATTCATTTAAGGAATGGCAAGGATTATTTAGCTTTTGTATTGTTCAGTCTCAGTTTATGCCTGTAACGAACGAGGGCGAGGGGAGGAGACAAACGCAGGTTCAACAGAACAAAACATGGATTTTATTTAAGGGAATACTAAAAGGAACGAAACAAGGCAGTAACCAAACTTACAAGGCGCGTTAGGGACGCGGGGATGGACGAGAAGCGAACGGGAGCGGTGACGACGAGCGTTTGGGACGCGGCGATGACGTCAATGATCCGCGTCTACCGTCTCAACTGTCCGTGTTTAAGTAGAGGACCACACAGCTGGAGGCGATCAGTGCGATCGCCGTGAGGTCCCCTGATTGGTCCGGGGGACGGCAGATACGGTAGGCACGGCCGGGTAGCGTGACAGTGCCCCCCCCCCCAGGAGTCCGAGCCGGAGCTTAGGACTCCGATGAGGAAGGACCCCCGGGGGCGGCTTCGCCTCAGGAGGCCTCCTGGCCGGACGGACTCCAGGAGGCAATCGCCAGCAGTCGGGCGGTCGGCGCGCGGAAGCACCGAGGAGAAGCGTGGCGAGCTAGGAAGACGACGTGGCGACTCTTGAAGCGGAGTCGACCACAGGCGACGCTTTGAGAGCAGGCGCGAGGCCGCGAAGCTTTTGACAGCAGCGGGAGAGCGGCGATGCTTGACAGCAAGGCGAGGGCGGCGACGCTTGAAAGCAGCGGAGAGCGGCGACCGCTTGACAGCAGCGAAGAGGCGGCGACATCTTGACAGATTGCGAGGCGGCGAGGCTTGAGGAGAAGAGGGAAAGATAGGGAGATGGGGAGGAGAGGCTGGAACAGCAGCGGCGAGGCGGCGATGCTTTGAACAGCAGCGGCGAGGCGGCGATGCTTGACAGCAGCGGCGAGGACGGACCGATGCTTGACAGCAGCGGCGAGGCGGCGATGCCTTGACAGCAGCGGCGAGGCGGCGATGCTTGACAGCAGCGGCGAGGCGGCGATGCTTGACAGCAGCGGCGAGGCGGGCGAGCTTGAACAGCAGCCGGCGAGGCGGCCGATGCTTGACAGCAGCGGCGAGGGCGGCGATGCTTGACAAGCAGAGGCGAGGCGGCGATGCTTGACAGCAGAGGCGAGGCGGCGATGCTTGACAGCAGAGGCGAGGCGGGTTGCTTGACAGCAGAGGCGAGGCGGCGTTGCTTGACAGCAGAGGCGAGGCGGCGTTGCTTGACAGCAGAGGCGAGGCGGCGGCCCTGCTTGGCAGCAGAGACGACGAGGAAGGCCTGCTGATATGAAGAGACGACGAGCGGCTGCAGAGCTGGAGTCGGGGACTACGAGCCCGGCTGCAGGGCTGAGTCGTGGACGACGAGCGGCATGCAGGGCTGAGTCGTGGACGACGAGCGGCCTGCAGGGATGAGTCGTGGACGACGAGCGGCTGCAGGGCTGAGTCGTGGACGACGAGCGGCTGCAGAGCAGAGTCGTGGACGACGAGCGGCTGCAGAGCAGAGTCGTGGACGACGAGCGGCTGCGATAGCAGAGTCGTGGACGACGAGCGGCTGCAGAGCAGAGTCGTGGACGACGAGCGGCTGCAGAGCAGAGTCGTGGACGACGAGCGGCTGCAGAGCAGAGTCGTGGACGACGAGCGGCTGCAGAGCAGAGTCGGTGGACGACCGAGCGGCTGCAGAGCAGAGTCGTGGACGACGAGCGGCTGGCAGAGCAGAGTCGTGGACGACGAGCGGCCTGCAGAGCAGAGTTCGTGGACGACGAGCGGCTGCAGAGCAGAGTCGTGGACGACGAGCGGCTGCAGAGCAGAGATCGTGGACGACGAGCGGCTGCAAGAGCAGAGTCCGTGGACGACGAGCGCTGCAGAGCAAGAGTCGTGGACGACGAGCGGCTGCCAGAGCAAGAGTCGTGGACGACGAGCGGCTGCAGAGCAGAGTCGTGGACGAAACGAGCTGCTGCCAGAGCAAGAGTCCTGGACGACGAGCGGCTGACAGAGCAGAGTCGTGGACGACGAGCGGCTGCAGAGCAGAGTCGTGGTACGACGAGCGGCTGCAGAGCAGGAGTCGTGGACGACGTGTGAGCTTGAAGAGCAGAGTCGTGGACCGACGTGATTCTTTGAGAGCAGAGTCCGTGGACGACGTGATGATGCTTGAGAGGCAGAGTCGTGGACGACGTGAATGCTTGAGAGCAGAGTCGTGGACGACGTGATGCTTTGAGAGCAGAGTCGTGGACGACGTGATGCTTGAGAGCAGAGTCGTGGACGACGTGAATGCTTGAGAGCAGAGTCGTGGCCGACGTGATGCTTGAGAGCAGAGTCGTGGACGACGTGATGCTTGAGAGGCAGAGTCGTGGACGACGTGATGCTTGAGAGCAGAGTCGTGGACGAGTTGATGCTTGAGAAGCAGGAGTCGTGGACGACGTGATGCTTGAGAGAGCAGAGTCCCGTGGACGACGTGATGCTTGAGAGCAGAGTCGTGGACGACGTGATGCTTGAGGAGCAGAGTCGTGGACGACGTGATGCTTGAGAGCAGAGTCCCGTGGACGAAGTGATGCTTGAGAGCCAGAGTCCGTGGACGGACGTGCTGCTTGAGAGCAGAGTCCGTGGACGACGTGATGCTTGAGAGCAGAGTCGTGGACGACGTGATGCTTGAGAGCAGAGTCCGTGGACGACGTGAATCTTGAGAGCAGAGTCGTGGACGACCGTGATGCTTTGAGAGCAGAGTCGTGGACGACGTGATGCTTGAGAGCAGAGTCCGTGGACGACGTGATGCTTGAGAGCAGCAGTCGTGTGACGACGTGATGCTTGAGAGCAGGGTCGCGGACGACGTGATGCTTGAGAGCAGAGTCGTGGACGACGTGATGCTTGAGAGCAGGGTCCGTGGACGACGTGATGCTTGAGAGCAGGGGTCGTGGACGACGTGATGCTTGAGAGCAGGGTCGTGGACGACGTGTGCTTGAGAGCAGGGTCGTGGACGGACGTGATGCTTGAGAGTCAGGGTCGTGGACGACGTGATGCTTGAGAGCAGGGTCGTGGACGACGTGATGCTTGAGAGCAGGGTCGTGGACGACGTGATGCTTAGAGAGCAGGGTCGTGGACGACGTGATGCTTGAGAGCAGGTCGTGGACGACGTGATGCTTGCAGAGCAGGGTCCCGTGGACGACGTGATGCTCTTGAGAGCAGGGTCGTGGACGACGTGCATGCTGAGAGCAGGGTCGTGGACGACGTGATGCTTGAGAGCAGGGTCGTGGACGACGTGATGCTTGAGAGCAGGGTCGTGGACGACGTGATGCTTGAGAGTCAGGTCGTGGACGACGTGATGCTTGAGAGCAGGGTCGTGGACGACGTGATGCTTGAGAGCAGGGGTCGTGGACGACGTGATGCTTGAGAGCAGGGTCTTGGACGAGTGATGCTTGAGAGCAGGGGTCGTGGACGAACGTGATGCTTGAGATCAGAGCCGTGGACGACGTGATGCTTGAGAGCAGAGCCGTGGACGACGTGATGCCTTGAGAGCAGAGCCGTGGACGACGTGATCTTGAGAGCAAGAGCCGTGGACGACGTGATGCTTGAGAGCAGAGCCGTGGTCGACGTGATGGCTTGAGAGCAGAGCCGTGGTCGACGTGATGCTTGAGAGCAGAGCCGTGGTCGACGTGAGGCTGCCGAGCAGAGCGGCGTGGACGACGTGAGGGCTGCCGAGCAGAGTCGTGGACGACGTGAGGCTGCAGAGCAGAGTCGTGGACGACGTGACGACGCTTGACAGCAGAGGCGACGACTTGGGTCCCTCTATGGAGGAGACGATCTCCGAACGGTTTTTTCTCTGGGGGTTGCGGCCGTTAGTGAGGTCTCAGACGGAGTCTCCGTGGAGGCAGTGGCCCTTTGGAAAGGCTTCGGACGTGGATGGAGCCTTTAGAAGGCTTCTGGTGCCCTGGTGGGGGCACCACCGGAACTGCCAAGACGTCTTGGGCAGCCACCGGAACTGCGATTGTGCTTGGGCAGCCACCGGAACTGCGACGTCCTTTTTTTTTTTTTTTTTGGGGGGGGGGGGTTTTTGTTTTTTTTTTTTTTTTTTTTTTTTTTTTTTTTTTTTGTTTTTTTTGTGGGCAAGCCACCGGAAACTGCAGATGTGACTTGGGGCAGCGCACCGAACTGCAGACCGTCCTTGGGGCAGCCACCGAAAACTGCAGACGTCCTTGGGCAGCCACCGGAACTGCAGATGTCCTTGGGGCAGCCACCGGAACTGCAGATGTCCTTGGGGCAGCCACTGGCACCAACATCCGGGACGCGGGAGTGGGCACGAGCGGGGGTGATGTGACCGTCCGTGTCCCAAACGAACGTAGTGCGGGTGTCGAGGAAGCTGACTGAGCGGTACCATGACCGAGAACTAGGGGTTCTGAGGCGTGTTTGGAAACGCGAATGCTAGGAACTAAAGGATCGGGTAAGAAACAAGAGCGACTAAAAATGAAATTATCGGCAGGCAGTTCGCTTTGACGCCTGGTTAGGGCGGTCCGGCTGGTGGTAAGCTGGGGATCCAGCACCTTACCAACCAGTGCAGAGCGGACAGGGCGAACTGGTTCTGCAGGGCTGGGACCCACAGCGTTGATGCCCGGGGCTTCCCAGGAGGAGCTAAAAGCGAACTCCAGCTCCTCCAGGAATACGTCTACGGTGCCCTTCCGGAGCATCGGCCACATGTGGGTGGCCCAAACCAGGGCTTCACCTCCCAGGTGGAGAAACAAAAAGGAAACTTTCTCAAACTCAGAATCAAAAGGGAAAACATCAAAAAACGACCTGCACTGCACCACAAATGGCCAGCAGGAGGCAGGATCGCCGTAGAAACGGTCGAGGGAAAACAAAAAACATTAGGTGAACCTGCTGTCTCCATTACAGGCGGATCATTCTGTAAAAGAACGATGGGCGAGGGGAGGAGACAAACGCAGGTTTCAACAGAACAAAACATGGATTTTATTATTAAGGGAATACTAAAAGGAACGAAACAAGGCAGAGTAGGCAGGAACCAAACTTACAAGGCGCGTTAGGGACCGGGGGGGGGGCCCGGGATGGACGAGAAGCGAACGGGAGCGGTGACGACGAGCGTTTGGGACGCGGCGATGACGTCAATGATCCGCGTCTACCGTCTCAACTGTCCGTGTTTAAGTAGAGGACCACACAGCTGGAGGCGATCAGTGCGATCGCCGTGAGGTCCCCTGATTGGTCCGGGGGACGGCAGATACGGTAGGCACGGCCGGGTAGCGTGACAATGCCTGTGTTTTCGTCTGTGCCATAGTCACCCAGAACACTCATCCTTGTGCAGTCTATAAGACTACTTGTGCAGTTCAGTCTCGTTATATTTACGAACCATAATCTGAAATCCTCAAATGCACCTACATGCTGTTTTAAAAAAGAAAAAAAGGACTGATTCCCATATGGCTTCTGTACACTAAGCCTGCATCCTGAATAGAGCATAATAATGCAGAGATCCTACAGTCACTTCATGGGTAAGGGAATGACATTTTATATTAGGCAGAAGGTGTATGAGAGTAGATGTAGTATCTTTAGCAAATTTACTCAAGTAGGAGTAAAAAGTAGGGGGCTCTGGTGGTGCAGTGCTAGCCCACCCCAAAGGGACTGAGTCCTGGCAGTGCTTTCCAGCTAGGTCAGGTGCTGCTTGCAGACAGGGTTGGCTGTGTCTGAAAAAGGGGAGGCTGGTTGTTGGATCATCCTCTAGGGCAGCTACAGAAATGCCTACCAAGCCCTGCGGTGGACTTGCATCCAGGCCAGGGCCCGATTACACTTGTGTTGTCACATGGATAGGCAGCAGAACCCCCATGACCCTACCCAAGAAAAAGTGGTTTAAAATATGGAGTAAAAGTACTCCAGAACAAAAGTTGCATGCTCTTCTTTAGATTAATATAAACCTGACAATGCTTTTAGAGATGCAAAGCCCTGCCCTCTCTGCAAATAATAGGCAGATAGGAGGACCAACAAGGAACTGTCCTGCACCACTGTTATGCTGATGTAATTAAAAGTAGACTGTGTTTTGAATATACAGGTGCTCCCTGTTTTATGATGGCCCAGCTTACAATATTTCGACTTTGCTACGTCAATCCGATAATAAACATCAGAAATCGTACTGAATTTTGAATTTTGAATTTTCCCGGGCAAGTGATACTACATAGTATACTCAGTACTCTCTCTCACTCGGGTGAGGAAATCAGCAGTGATTGATGTAGGGAGTCTCGTGGCGGGAGTGATGAGTGCTGGGAAATGTAGTGAGTACAAGTCATGGTCATGCAATAATGGTTTTTCACTTTCAGTATATTATTCAATAAATGACATGAGACATTAAAAACGTTATTATAAAATAAGCTTTGTCCTGACGTTGCCCAACTCTAGTCTAATATAAGTGATTTAAGCATGTTTAAGGTACATGCGCACTACAGTACTCGGCAGTGCATGACGTGGGGGTCACGTGTTGGGAGTGATGCGCGCTGGGAAACGTAGTGAGCAAAAGCCACTGCCGCAGTCTTGTTTTAAAACTGTTTAATGTTGGCTGCACTATGATGTATACCAGGGATGCACCAGATATTTGGCAACCGAAATTATCTGTTCGAAAATGGCCAAAAAAAACCGCATTTTCATAAGTGAAAAGACCAATTAATTTATACCGAAAAATTATCTTTTTGATGACGCTATTAAATTGCAACCAGCGTGGAGCTAGGCGCTCTTTGTAAATACAGCAAACATGGCGGCTGTATAGAAGCAGGGTTCTGCAGTGCGAGGGTTTTGTTCGCATTTGCGCCTTCTTTTTAAAGAAATGCGAATGGGAAATTTATTTAGGATCACTTGAACGAAACGAGACCTTGGCTGTTTCTCAATACCAAGTACGCGAAGTTCGGGCTTGCGTACTTCCTAAGTCTGGATTAGAAGGTTGGACTTCATTCTCCCGATGAAGGGAGGACGCAGTTTGGTTATTCTACAATTGTAACAGCAGCGTACTTGGCTATGGAGACAACACGGTTTACTTTTTACACCTAGATAAAATCCTAAAACATCTTGTATAAAGCCTGTCAGTGGAAGAAGAAGTGCTCAGATCTCTTACTTTCCATTAAATACTTTAATCTACGTGTACCAACGGACCGATCGCATTTAAGCATAAATAAAAACCTTCCCAAACATAAGCCAGCACCAAACAAGCCTGATTTTAGAAGGGAATTTAATTCTGAACTTCAATTTGTATCAGACAATTCATATTTAGAATACAGGCTGAACAAATAATACATATAATGCATAATAAATAAGTTAGTAACTTCACGTACATCTCCGAAATTGTCTGAGCATTTTTTTATGTAAGCTTTATCCTGATAAACTGACCGCATAGTTGAATTTTAAACAACTACATTCTTGCCTATAAAATCTTATAACTTCATTCCGTGACACAATAACAGTATTACTTTAGAAATTATACATCCAGTAGGGAGTTCTCTCATCCGCCATTACCGAGCTGGCAATGCATTGTGGGATATATTGCTGTTCAAGTCCGCACAAGTCTGCTCCAATGCATCCTCGGTAATATGGGCGGAGCAAGAACATATCCGGGGATTTGGAGCGTACTTGGTTAGATGCAAACTTAGAAATGGAGACAGTGCTTGGGCTGCGACTGATGACGTTTCACAAGAACACAAGCACAGAGACGTATGCATATTGAGAAACGGCCCTTGACCTGAATGCGCTAGCACTTTACTGAGCGTTCATAGGGTCTGTCTCTTTACCTACCAAATGCCCTTACTGCCTACTTCCTATGTGGGCGTTCTTTGTAATCGACAAGGGAACCGCAAAACTGGTTAATGAGACAGTCTGCTGCGTTACTGATTGCGTCACCGATTGTTTACACCATCTGCACGAATGCTAGATCTGTATTCTAGCCATTTGCTGTTGAATCCTTTCTCAAGGATTCTTTTTGTAGGAACATCGTAACAAGAGGAACTGATAAAATGTACACAGAAACTAATATTAGGACTAATATTAGGGAAATGTAAGCCCTTCTGTATGAGATCTGTGGTCTGGCACATTTATGTGGTAACTGGTCATAATTGATTAAAATTAGCAGAGTCAAAGTGTTGTGAAGTGTATGAAAAGTACATTCACATAATTACATATATATTTAACACCTGAGAGACAGAGCCACAGGTGAAATGTAATTTAATCATTTTATTTTTTAGTCTTCCACATAATCCTGCAATTAAATTTTATACATCTGTAGGTACAAACTATAAAATGTATAATGTTTTATGTTTAAACAAGTTTTTTTTTTTTTTTCAGTAAGAAAAAAAATGTAAAAATTGTCAGATACATTTAGGTTGTTTACCGGTAATTTATGCAGTGGTGAAAAAAGTAGAAAAACTTTTGGTTTCGGCCACAATTGTTCCTTTTGGCACATCTCTAATATATACAGTATACAAGAAACTTCTCGATTTAAGATAAATTCAACTTACGATAGATTTATCGGAACGTTTCCCTGTCATAAATCAGGAAGTACCTGTGCGGGATTTAGATAAGGATTTCCCCTTCATAAATAATGGATATTGGCTTCACATTATTCAAATATTTGTCATCCAAACCCTTTCCTGCAAACAGGCACATTCTAAAAACAAGCTTTGACTGTACATTACATATTTAGTTGTTTAAGTGGACCTTTAAAGCAATATATATGCTCGGTACACTGCGTATTGTGAGCAGTATCTTTACTCTGTCACTCTCATACCACTGCATCTCATCTAGTAGGAACCAGCTAAATGGTAGGGTATCTCTGCTTTAGGTGAGCCATGTCATACTTAAAGCTGGCAGCTTGGCGCTTAGCATTTTGGGCATCAGTTTGTCAGTGTGAGTTATGCTGCTATAATTGCACCGTGCCTCTGGGCTAGACCTTGGGGTATGTGGCCTTGTCAAGGTGCATTCGTGGCAGGTTACATTGCTTTGCCTTTATTGATCAGGCTCAGACTGGAAATCTGGCTGAGCTTGGGCTCCCCCAGTTGGAATTTTGAGAGAGTGGTTCTACCATGTCAGGGATATAGTATATAAATGGACTAAACCCCCCAATTATATAAACTGCTGCTTCTTTAGATGCCCGTGGTTGGTATAGGGGAGGTTTGCCTGTATTTGTTACTTTTCTGTTCTACTCTGTTGTTATTTTGAATAAAAATATGCATTTAATTGGCGTACTGTACACATCTATATACCTACAAACATAAAGTAGGGGCCAAAAGTCTGAGAGCTCTAGTGAAAATACTACTGTTGGACTGTCTATCACAGTCACCTGACTAAACACCAATGGAACATTTATGGAGTAACTTGGAGACAGAGAAAGCCAGACATTTAGTAATAAACACAAGTTGCTCTTTGGATTATTGTAAAATTATGCTGGGATAACCTGAATCATCAGATTTGGAACAAACATGCGGATGCATTGCCGACTCAAGTGCATGCTGTCATTACAGCAAAAGGGTTAACGTACAAAATACTACAATTCTAAAATGTTGGAACTTTTCATTCAAATTGTTATGCCAATTAAAAACACTGTTAAATTTAAGTAAAATGCAAAACAGAAGCTTTTTCACTAGTAATTTCCGGTGTCTGGCCCCCACTGTACTCAGCCAAATGGATATCCACTCTTGTCTAAGCTTATTCTGATCTGCGGTTCAGAGCTGTACAAATTTTTGTTTTCTTCTTCAGGATCCATTTAGGTCTGTTACCAATTAGAAGCATTGATCAAACCAGCTCCACTGCAGGTAATCTTCTGTGGTGTTCTGTCAACGTCTCATTCAAAAAGTGCTGGGAGGAGAAAGGGGAAAATCAATAGCATGCTTTCATGTGCAATAAAGCTGGTTCTTTTGCACGAAAATTGCACAGTAATCAAGGCGTGTTAAACAGACGATTCTTAAAGGTACCCTTGAACTTGAAAAGGATTTCTAAATGGTCAACTCTTATTGGAAAGCAGATTCCAGATCATATGCTCTTGGTTGTAGGTGACATTTGGTACCACAGGATTGATATTACTTTTTAAAATAGAGACATTGACAGTAGTTTAGTTGGTGTTATTTATTCACCTTATTGTACAGCGAGAAGGTCCTGGGTACAATTCGTTTCTGTGCAGAGTCTGCATTTTGTCGTCAGTGTGTCTTCGTCAACATGTCTTTGGATCGTGGGCAGCAACCTGAGCACCTGGAGTAACTGTGTTGGTTTACTCCAGATCTCTCTCTTTTATTTTCACATCCATAGTACTGTATTCTTAGTGCAAATAATTCTCCGTGGATACTAAAATGGTTTGTAATGACAGCCAACCAAGAGGAAAACTGGCTTTCAGGCTGAGCAGTTGTTTTGCTTTTACTTTTCACTTTCAGTCCAGTACTTACTAAATTGCGTGAGATTTTTCAAGGCTTTATTATAAAGTGATCTTTGTGTTAATGATTTTTTCTAACTGTAGGTTAAATAGGTGTTGGTGTAAAAGGCTCCGCTATGATACAGTATGGACCATATTAAACTCTGTTTCGTGATGCATTTAACTTATGATGGATTTGTCAGATCACATCCCATGCGTAAATCAGGCAGCACCTGTACAACACAACTCCATTGACCCATATAATGCCATATACAGTGTGGATTTTCTGGGGTTCTGGAACGAATTAATTCAATTTACATTATTCTTTATGGGAAAAATATGCTCAGTTCTCAACAAGCCTTATGGAAAGAATTAATGGTGCAAACCTAGGTACCACTGTATATTTTAGTAATTTACAAGCTCATAAAAAATCTATACTTTGTGTATTGTTCGGCAAATATTTGATGCCTTGGCCCCCAGCAAACTGTGAATTTCATAATGTGGTTCCTCAGTAAAAATGAGAGAACCCCCTGGATTCTTTCTAATGCAAAGCACAATTGAATATTAAGAGGTTTGTTTACAAATGCATCAGGGTAGTGGTGAATAAAGTACTGGACTTATAAAAAGTAGATAGTAGGTTCAAGTCCCAGCTCTGGAAAAGTTGCCACTGTTGTGTTCTTGAGCAAGTCCCTTAACCACCAGTTTCTTAGATTGTACCTCTTAATATGGTATCAGCAGTAAGTGTAAATGTAATGTCCTTGCCTGATACACGGTTATGCATCCCTTCATGTCGGGTAAAGATTTCCAAATTCAGAAGCCTTGTTTGACACGTGTTCTTTGTACCATTTTGCTGCTTTTGTGATGTCCTCCTTCTGACCTGTTTTGTACACAACACTATCTCTGTCAATATTGCTCTTCATGTGCTTTGTACAAACGTCTGGCCAACAGCTTACCTCTGTGTTTACTAGCAGGTGACAGCTTTAGTCATTAAGGTTGTCACTTGAGGGTGCAGTGACATGATTGTTTGTTGCTGATTGTTCAGTTTTACTCATATTTTTGAGTCAGTACATGTTGATTTTGATCTTGGTCAGCTACTTTCATTTACGTATGTCAAATATTGCTGATGGAACTGAAGTGGGAATGGAAGAAACATTTTAGGTGACATCAGGGTTTGGTATTGAAAGTTCTGATTCGGAACCGGTTCCGAAATTCTGAGAACTGAGTACTTGTTTTAAAAATAGAATTTCGATTCCACTTATCGGTTGCTACTAATGCATTTTATGCTTGGAATACATGGTCGTGATTAGTGCAGAAATACAGGGAAGATCAAAAGTGGGCCTGTGGTAGCCTTGCGGGTAAGGTACTGGACTATGGAACAGAAGGTCCAGGGTTCAAATCCCACCTCTGCCAAGCTGCCACTGTTGGGTCCTTGAGCAAGACCCTTAACCAACAATTGCTCGGATTGTAAGACTGTAAGTCTTATTGTAAGTCGCTCTGGATAAGGGTGTCTGCTGGACCTTTTGGTCTATAGTCCAGTACCTTAACCGCTAGGCTACCACAGTCCCACATCAGGCACCTAGACATCAAGATTGGAGTCTACAGTAGCCAATCACTGGGATTTGTCACTTCATTATGTTACACATGAATGGCAATCTGTCATTTTGTTGCTTTCAAGTATGAACTTTTCTATGTGAGCATTTTATTGACATTGACCAATATGACACTGATAACTGTGGACAGTATTTTGTACCTTGTATCTTGTTTTCCATGGTACATAATTTTTGTTCCCACTACCTTATGCACTGTTGAATTGAAAATGAAGCACATTCCAAGCTTTACTACTTTTACAATTCCTCATAATGACTGCAAGTACAGTAGGACATGACGGCTTATTACAAGTCTGTGTGCTGAACGAAGGTCAGTTATCGGCAGACTTTTCTTTTTAGGCTTGGCCAGCTATCATTCCTCTTTCCATCCGCAAGCAGAAAATTAAGTTCTCTATTATCTGGCATGCTAAAAGTGCTGGAACAGGGCTCTGCAGCTGAGCGGAGAATGACTCTGTGTTTGTGACACACCTGACCGGAGCATGTTGACTGGAACTGACAGCACTCGTTACCCTGTCTGCCCGTGGCTGTGTGTCCTTTACAGAGCACTGTGCTGCTGAAGCCCCTGTCATTCGTACATCCTGGTGGAGATTAACAGCTTGTCACAACCCCCACCACCAGCTAAAAATATTCTGCCGGTGCTGCTGGAGTGCTGCCCAAGCGGAACAGCTGACGGCTCGGCTCCTCGCACGCATGCCGTAGCCCCCTCCTGCAACATCCTGAGCCGTCTTGGCTGTCCCATCTCACCTACCACGACCTTTAGCAAGAAATCTACTTGTTCGCGCACTGGGTCTGTCTGTCCGCTGTTGCCTGTCTGTCAGGTCCTTGCGTCTTGCCCATCCGCTGAGCATCCAGTTACTCTCCAGTGACAACTTCTAACCTCTTAACTCCATCTCTGCTGAGACTTGTGTAGAGTAATGTAATGTAATGTCTACTTCGTGCAGCGATTGTTGAATTAGATGGGTGGGAGCGGTTGCTCATGATGGAGAGCCTGGCCAGTATCCTCCTGTTCACTACCTTCTCCTTTGTGTCCAGCTTGATCACTAGGTCTGAGCCAGGCTTTTTAATCAATCTTATTAGTGTCGTTTGACATGATGCTGCTGGCCCAGCACACGGCAGCACAAAAGATACAGGCTGACACTACCGACCCATAGAATGGTTTTAGCAGCAGTGCTTACACACCAAATGATAGAAGTGGAGTTGGTCTGACCTTTGTTGTACAAGCTGTCCGCATTCATCCCAAATTGTCATTCAGGTGAACACCTAGGTATTTGTAGTTCTGTACCACCTCCGGCGAATACCTCCCAGTGAATGATGACTGCTGAGTTCTCGTTATGGAAGTCCACCACATTATCTGTCATCTTGCTGAACGCAGTTGCACCGACGCCACACTGCAAAGCGGTTTCTCAGGCACCTCTGCTCCCTCCCTGCTGCCCTGGCTTATACACTTCTATACCGTCTGAAAACTTGTGCGGAAATCAGAGGTTCAAAGGAGAAAGAACAATCACCTGTGGAGCAGCCATGCTGTTCTGTCTGCTCACACAAGCAGTTCTTTAGCTGCCCATACTGGGACCTGAAGGTCAAGTAGTAGATATAAGGCACTAGCTCACTGTTTACATAGGCCTCCGCAAAATGGGTTGGATGGTGTTGAAAGCACTTGAATAGTCAAAGGACATGTCAAAAAGAACCTTTCCTAGAGGAGTCATTTATTAAATGCTGCGTGCAAGAAAGGAAATGGCTTGAACACAAAGTTGGCAAAACTGTGCACGTACGTAGGTGAGATCTCCCATTCAAAATTGTGGGATATTGAAGACAATCGTGGGGCGAACAGCAAAAACAAGACGCAATTAAGGTATGTTGAGGTGGCAGTTATTGTGTCAGAGATTGAAGCAAAGTGAATGCATGATTTGGAGGCCTCAGTTCTTATGGAAACAAAGGTACACCAGTTGGCTACTTGATTTGGTACAGCTTGCTAGTATCGGGTTGGACCCCTTTTTGCCTTCAGAACTGCCTTTATTCTTTGTGGCATAGATTCAGCAAGGTGTTGGCAACATTCCTCAGAGATTTTGGTCCGGCAACAGAAATCAAGACTCCAGGAAACTTTTTTCCAATCCAATTTTGGTAAGCACGTGCTAATTGTATCCTCAGTTGCCTCTTCCTGACCTGCGAGTCACTGGATATTTTCTCTTTTTTGGACCATTTTCTGTAAACTCTAGAGATGGCTAAGTGTAAAAATCCCAGTAGATCAGCAGTTTCTGAAATACTCAGATCGGCCCGTCTAACGCCAACAACCATTCCACATTGAGTCACTTAAAACATCTTTCTTCATTATTCTCATGCTCGGTTTGAACTTTAGCAGGTCGTCTTGACCATGTCTACATACCTAAATGCATTGAGTTGCTATCATGTGTTTGTCTGATTAAATATTTGCACTAACGAGCAGTTGAGCCTAATAAAGTGGCCCGTGAGTGTAAATACTAGGGCTAAAAATCCTTGAAATCCATTTGACTGCATTAGTTGGTATAATTAATTTGACAAGTCAAGACTAACATTACCATATCGATTGCAGTGATATCTAGTTTTCCAACTGCATTCGGATGTAGCCTTGTCATAATGAAGGTGAGTGCAGGCAACCTGTCTGATTACATTTGGGAAACCTGACATCACTGCAAACTGCACTTTATCTATACTGTGTAAGCACATAACCTACACCAAATTTTGAAATTAATTATACCAACCGATATGGCCGAAATGCAGCGTTAAGAATGAAACAACTTTTTATGTCAGTTTAAAGATTTTCTTATATAACACTGTAAAGAGAGAGAAAGAGAAAAAAAAATAGGAGCAGCCAATTTTTCAGAAGGAGAACAGGCTGAAAAGGCAAAGATATGATAAAGTTCACAAAGGTTGCGATGAAGATCAGTGGAAAACAGCATTAAGGAGTGATGAAACAAAGTTTGAAATTTTTGGGTCCAATCGTGTGTTATATATGGTCATTATACAATTGCTAAAACAACAAATCTAATGGTGACCGAAGACTTTTGCACAGTTCTGTATGTCCTACTTATTATTAGCAGATTTAAATATGGGATGACATGGTGGCACATCAGTTAGTACTGTCACCTCACTGCTCCAGAGGTTTGACTTCGAACCCTGTGGGACTGTGGTAGCCTAGTGGTTAAGTTACTGGACTCTGGACCAGAAGGTCCAGGGTTCAAATCCCACCTCTGCCAAGCTGCCACTGTTGGGTCCTTAAGCAAGGCCCACAATTGCTTGGACTGTAAGACTGTATCAATTGTAAGTCGCTCTGGATAAGGGCGTCTGCTAAATGCTGTAAATGTAATGTAAATGTAAACCCGTGTTGGAGTCCTGGTTATGCCACTGCTTGTGTGAAGTTGGCATGTTCTCTCCGTGTATGTGTGGTTTTCGTCCAGGTACTCTGGTTTCCTCCCACAGCTGGTCAGCTGGTATCTCTAAAACAGTATTTATGTACACATATGTTCTGCAATGGATTAGTGCCCTGTCTAGGGCTGGTTCCCATCTTGTGCCCTGTGTCAGACACCGGCCTCCTCTGCTTCCCCTGACACATTGAAGAGGAACCCTGCAGTAATGTGCACTGCTTCACTCTTCAACTCTGTTATAGTCATTATTCATTCTGTTGCAATACAAACTGTACTCAACTTGGCACGTGAATGGCTTGTGAAAATTTTAATCGGATCATTAACCAGACATCATCGTTAGGAAGAAAATTGTCTGTAAAAACACATTCCCGCCTAACTCCTTGGTTTATGTGTTCTTCTAGTAATGTAAAAAAAAGACTACCATGCCATAGAGAATGTAGCATTCAGGGTAGCAATTTGTCTGCGAAATGTTTGCGCGGTTTGCTTCCTGTATCATCTATGATTAATACCTCTAAGAACTTACTGTTTTGATGAACTTGCTTGATAAAGAAATTGCATTACGTATATAGTTATTTGGTACAGTTGCATTTAAAGTAAATAAATATAAACAAATGCTGTTTTATGCTTTAATCCTTCTCATTAAGTAGTCTATATGCTGGATCTCATTATTAAGTAGTCTATATACCATACAAACCTGGCATGGAAGATTTCACATGCACATTCCAGGCTCATTTTTGTGCCTACGCACCAGGTGATTGTAACTGGTTAATTGCAGCATTCTCCACCCCCACAAGTAGTCGGTAGATAAACTGTAAGGGGACCCATACTGTGCTCACATGTCCTGAACTGACCCAAGACATGCCTTTTGGAATTCATCAGGTATGCGATTAGAACTACAAGGCCTGTATTCAATCAAGATCTGTTTGGTTGTTTTTCATGGATACAGGAAATCCTGAAGTCTTAAAAGATGGCAGGAAGTCTTTCCAAGTAACGTGACTCCTTATAGAGCCAGATTAATGGGACTGTAGGAGTCAACACTTGTGTTGCTGCTTTTCCTGTGTGTAGTATTTTTGATACTCTTCACATGGTCAGCTGGGACTGTGGTAGCCTAGCGGGTAAGGTTCTAGACCAGAAGGTCCAGGGTTCAAATCCCACCTCTGCCAAGCTGCCACTGTTGGGTCCTTGAGCAAGGCCCTTAACCCCAATTGCTTGGATTGTAAGAACTGTACAGGTGTAAATCGCTCTGGATAAGGGCGTCTGCTAAATGCTGTAAATGTAAATGCTGTGATGCAGAGGTTAGATGTAGATAGGGAGCTGGTATCATCATGTGTGGGTGAAAAAGGACCAGAAAGGGTTATGTTCAGAGAGATGGGAGGGTGTGTGGCCAGTTATAAAACCTAATAAAGCAAGAGAGGCCATATGACTGTTTACATGCACCAAATAATCAGATAACAGCAAGAAATTAGATTTTGGCAGTAATCCAATCACAGGGGTTACATGCACTTCAGTAATTTGATGATGGGAAACCTCGGAGTCTACACGAGTCAGTCAGTAATCAGATTTCTTTCGGATGCGTGACCACCTGTAGCGAAGCTGTTTACGTTCCGGTGATGTAGCAGCGTCACTTTTAAATCAAAGATAATAACTGAGCTATTTTACTGATGAATGCTCTTGCTGTTTCATTACCCACATATGGACTTACTGTTATGTTCCATCCATCTAATATATAATACATTAAAGTAATCTGATCATGCAAAACCCACATAGACATGATTGAAGCAGTAATCTCTCAGTAATGTCTGTGCATTTTATAAAGCTGTTAGTTTGATCACATTTACTGACAGCCAGGTGCTAGTGCTCTTGCGTCTAAGGCTCTAAGTGGTTACACTACTTTAACTACATGCACATTGCTCTTAAACATCATACTATTTATTTTCTTTGAATGTATTATTATAATTCATCAAGTACAAGCATGCATCTCATGGTTTTTAGCATCATAATTCAGAAGCTCGACAAATTTTAAGGCAAATGTATATCCGACTCTTGCCTAAGTTTTTCAAGTTATGCTGCATTTGCACCATTTTAATTTAGTCTGTTATCAGCATTGCGCAAATGATCATTAGGCTGTTTTAAAAGCCATCGCTGTTTGAGTATCACTCCATTCTTGTTCAACATCACATCCGCGAGTGGAATGGGTCACCTAAGGGTCACGCATTTGCATTTCAGTTGATGGCGAAATGTCAGAATAGCACAGGGGAGATTTCTGTTGTTGTTTACTGCAGTATAATTCCCTGCATGCCAAGTACTCTTATCTGCCTCGCTTCAACCACGCTTTGGGAATTGCAGATATTTAGGAATTGAAAGCGATGGCGAGGGCAGGCTAGTAAAAAAGGGGTCAACCCTGTAGGAAGATAAAGGAACAAGGTAGACAAATGGATTGGAAATGCTAGGCGAAGGTGTTGTGGTTAAAAAATAATGGAGGAGGAAGTGGGCCGGCAGCATCTCCTTGCCCCCACGGGCTGGCTTTGAGTTTTGCCTTTAATGCGGCACTTCCTCGATCCGCACCATTAAAACAGTTCAAATTTGCAAAGGATCAAACTCGGTAGCTGCTCTTCATCCCCAGGCTAATTACCTTCAGGATTCTGGTATGCTTATTAAAATTCCTTTTCTCTGACTTGTTTTGAGCATGGAAAAAGAGGAAAAGGAATACAAATAGCTGAGCTCAAAGGCAAACGTGCTTTGAAAGTTTCTTGAAAATTATGAGACGTCCACGAGGAATGGAAAGCCTGACATTGCAGTAATCTGGTGGAAAATTGGCAGAAGTTCGGATGTATAGCAAGTAAACAATCAACTTTTGAACAAGGAGTAGGTAGTGGAATAGAGGAAATATGTAATTTGAAACTAATTTGAGGCTCAGTGTGAAAATTCAGCATGCAGTGCTTCTAATTGATATTTATGCACTGGCACCTAGGGAATTAATTATGATTGTGCTGCAGATTTCTTATCTAATGTATTTTTTTTCTTCATTTAATCAAAGAACTTGGTTTGTTCAATAGTGAATGTAATTTTTAGAAGAAAAGAAAATGACTTGTGTTCTTACACCAGTTAACTGATTCCTTACTGAAGCCGGTGCTGATAAGAAGAATATAATAGTTATATAATGGTATGCCTGAAATGTATCCTTTTTAAGTATAGGCAGGTGCATGAGTTCGGACTAATAATCGTTAATTGTCCCTATATTTCAGAAGTGGCAGGTTCTGAAGGATAATTTATTTCCTTCCTAAAAGGGAGCCTTGCCCGTGCCGGCAGACAAGAGTGGTTAATTACAGTAGATAGGCTTATCTCCTTGTAATTATTTTGGTCTCTTTGGAGTTTCCTGGCTCAGACCAGCAATCGATGCTATCAGACCATGAATAAGGCAGAGACACAATAAGTGAACCAATAAGTGAAGTGCAGTTTTGGGCAGGGGTTGCGATGAGACATTATGTCCTTATATGCTACATGGGAACCTCGCCTCAGAGTCTGTTGGCATGGTGAGCCTAGTGTGAGAGCAATCATTAATGGCTATTTACATCACATTACTGCAGAAATGCCTGTCTTTAATCACAGAGGGGGCAACTATACTTCATTAAGCTGTTGTGCATGCATTACCCTGGGATGAACAATTGACTGGGAAGAGAAAATATATTTGCTCAAAGGGGGAGGAAATAACTGCATAATTAAAATACTTGAATATGTTTAAATGTGGAGGAAACATTTGTACTTATGCTTATATAAAACTATTCGTCTTCTCTATAGGAATGCAGTGTCTTGGAACGCGTCATTTAAATGTATTTTGTGTGGACCAGTGGTCATCGTCTGCAAATGTCCTTTATGAGAGCATTTCTAACATGGTGGTGAATGAGGTAAAAAACTTACCATGAGGTTCACTGAAAAAGCAAGTGTACATAAAGTATGACACCTGAACATGACCTCCATATGCGTGTACATGTTCATTTGTTTGGTTTGTTTAACGTAAATGTATATATATATGTGTGTGTGTGTGTATAAAAACATATAAGTATTTAGTCAGCCACTGATTGTGCAAGTTCTCCTACTTAGAAAGATGAGAGAGGTCTGTAATTTTCATCATAGGTACACTTCAACTATGAGAGACAAAATGAGAAAAAAAAATCCAGGAAATCACACTGTAGGATTTTTAAAGAACTTAATTGTAAATCATGGTGGAAAATAAGTATTTGGTCACTCACAAACAAGCAAGATTTCTGGCTGTCACAGACATGTAACTCCACTTGTTACCTGTATTAAGGGACGCCGAGAGAGACTCAGATGCGGCAGTGCCAGGCGTGTTCCCCTGCTTAAGCCAGTACATGTCCAGGCCCATCTGAAGTTTGCCAGAGAGCATATGAAGAGGGTTGGGAGAATATCATGTGGTCAGATGAAACCAAAATAGAACTTTTTAGTAAAAACTCAACTCGTCGTGTTTGGAGGAAGAAGAATGCTGAGTTGCATCCCAAGAACACCATACCTACTGTGAAGCATGGGGGTGGAAACCTCATGCTTTGGGGCTGTTTTTCTGCAGAGGGGACAGGACGACTGATCCGTGTTAAGGGAAGAATGAACGGGGTCATGTATCGTGAGATTTTAAGCCAAAGCCTCCTTCCATCAGTGAGAGCATTGAAGATGGAACGTGTCTGGGTCTTCCAGCATGACAATGA